>CM062811.1:305968864-306194351 GCA_031772625.1 Pinus tabuliformis
ATATAACCAAAATTGTAAATAATGTGAGAAAGAGATAGTTTTAAAGATGGAGGATGGCATTATGACCCTTATAATGTACCTATTTATGAGCCTCATCAGCTTGATGCAACTCTGATTATCACAATTGATCACAGTTGGATCCATCATTAGACCAAACAATCCCACATGTATCTTTCTCATCTAGATCACCTCACATGTTGCTTGAATTTGTTGGGTGTGTGTTATATTCTTTCCATGACTAGCCCCACGCGGACCTACCTATGGTTTTGTGCATGGATTTTGCACATAGTTTTGGGCATGATGGTTTTCTGCCCATGGTATCTTATAGATCCGATCAAGGGAACTACGATTATGTTCTAATCTAGGGTTAATGGATTGGGGTTTATGAATGATTCGACATGTATATATATGTATTGTAATAGTGAAAGGAATATAATGAAAAATCAATCTAGTGGTCCCAGTTTTGGGATCCAGGGGAAAATATCTGTGTATTTGTTTTGTGTTTCTCGCCATTGTATATTTTTTGTTTTTAATAATTTGTTTGTAGGTAATTTTTGTACAAGGTTAAAACTTACATTTGGTATCAGATCTAATTAGGCTGCAAGGGGACGCCTTTGCTATTGAGGGGTTTTGCTTGGGCCTGTGGTAGACCCTGTTCAATGGGAGATCTGCGGGATCGATTCTTGCAGTGAAAGAAGATGGCGAGCAGTGGAAAGAGAGAGATCAAGAAATTTAATGGTTAGAGTTTTGAGTTGTGGAAAATCAAGATGAAGGACCTGCTGGTGGATAACGATCAGTGGATCGCCGTAGATCCGAGTACTAAACCAACGACAACATCAGATGAAAACTGGATGAAGTTGGATCATAAAGAAAAGAGAACAATATGGTTGTGTATCTTAGATTCAATATTGTTGAATGTATCATGGGAAGCTACGACAAAGGCTTTGTGGGACAAGTTCGGGACTTTGTAGCAATCTAAGTCTCTGGTGAATAAACTATTACTACGAAAAAGCTATATAACTTGAGGATGAAGGATGGAGACTCTGTGATAGAGCATATGAATGCCTTCAATGCTGTTGTAATTCAATTTTAATATTTTGATATAAAAATTTCAGACGAAGATAAGTGCATTAGTTTATTGTGTTCTCTACCATATTCGTGGGATAGTCTAGTTGTTGCAATAGGTAGCAATACAAATACCTTGAAGTTTGATGAAATAGTCTCATCCTTTCTGTTGGAGGATATGAGACAGAAAAATATGGAGGGGCAAAATGAATATGCCTTGTATGTACAAGGATGGTCCCATAACATAAAAAAAAATAAGTCCTCGAGTGGGAGATCTAAATCTAGAGGGAGATCTAAATCTCCAGGAGAACTTGTAAAGGTTTTTTGGAAATGAAAAAAGGAAGGGTACCTCAAAAAGGAATGTAGATCTAAAGCTCCTGAGAAAGGATAGGGATCTGATTATGCTCCTTTTGCAGAGGAAAAAACACCTCAGATGAATGTGGGGATGTGTACTTGGCTTCTTCCTCAAGTACACATGTAGATCATGATAAATGGTTGATTGAATCAGGTGTATCCTTTCACTTCACTCCCCACAGGGAGTGGTTCTGTGAGTATGAGAAACATGATGGTGGTGATGTCTTCTCAGGGGATGACATGAAGGATAGAATCATTAGATGGAGAAAATTCAAGCTGAATTTGCATGGTGGAAGGAATAGAAAAATTTCGGGTGTTCTGTATATTCCTACATTGGCCAAAAATCTAATTTCTATAAGCAAGATGGATGATGCAGGTGTAAAAATAGTGATTGATAAATATACCTACAAGATAGTTCGGGGAGCACTGGTATTGATGCAGGGAGTTCGGATTGGAACTCTGTACAAGCTTTTAGGTAGCACTGTTATTGATGGGTGCAACAACTTTGTGGTTCTGGAGCAAACAATCTAGTGGTCTATGGACAAAATACCATGCTATGGTATCAAAGGCTTAGACATATTGGAGAGAAGGGCCTTCGAATACTTCATGGTAATGGTATGGTAGAAGGCATGTCTAATTTCTCTTTGGATTTCGATTGCTATGAACATTGTGTATATGGGAAACATAATTGGGTGAGTTTCTCCTTGACCCAGGTGGATATTGGTGGCCACCTACCAAGTCCACTTGGACCCCCACCATTGTTTCTTTCATCTTTTTAGTTTCCTTAATTGTAGCACAATTTACTATTTTTAGCAGATTTTCGGGTCTTGAACTTCTGGAGCCGTTTTGAGGTCCTAAACGACGTTTTTTGGGAAAACCAGGAGCAACATGGGTCCATGGATCGATGTTTCTTTTCCCAAAGTTGTAGTTCTCAAATAGATCTTTCTAATGAGATATTGTGTGCTTCAAACAGAGATCATATGCCAAAGTTACGACCCTAGGAAGTTGATGTACCAATTTACCCAAACGGGGCCCACAATTTGGCGTTTCATCTTCCAGGGTTACGTTTTTTGATGTTTAGGGTTTTCCATTGTTTCTCAACAATAAATAGTCCTTCGAACCTCATTGTAACATAGTTCAGAGACATGTAGCCGCCACATCTCTTCTCAGAGATAAGCTACCATCGCCCTAGCTGGTTTATTTCCATTGCTGTTTGTAAGCATATTTCAGTATTTTACATTAATGAAATGAAGTATTATTTCTACTGCATCTCTGTGTTTATGGTTATCTCTGTAATTTTTTGCGTTCCTGTTTAAATCTGGATTAGTGCTATCAGATCAGTCTACTTTTTCATTGTTTTTTCTTGCATGTCCCCAACGAGGTCGGGATATAAGGAGTTAGGGCTTGAACTAGTCGAACCTTTGCAAGACCAGCCTCGCAAATCTCAATGACCTCCCATGGCAGATGAAAAGAAAGACAAGGGGGTAGGAGATCCTATCAAAATCTTGCTCGAAGAAGCCCTCGAGCGACAAAGGAACGTGATGATGGACAACTTTGCCCATATCCTTCAGTGGCTACCCAGGGGCAACGCATCGGCTTCCAACAGCTACTCTGGAAATGCCACACTGTTTAAGGTACAAGTTAATTTTGAAATCCCCGTATTCGAGGGTCAGATAGATGCAGATGCTGTCGATAAATGGTTAAATCTGCTAGAGGGTTATTTTTCTGTTCATGATTTTTCTAATCGGGAAAAGATTATTTTCGCTCTTCTCAAAGCAGCCCCCCACGTCAAGGACTGGTGGGAAACCTACTGTGAGTAGAAGGAAGAAAGTACAGGCTCACTATTTTCAATCGCACCCACTTGGGATTCATTTCGGGATGCCAATAAGGAGCAGTATTACCTTGTCGGAAGCTATGAGGATCAATACATAAAGTAGACCATGCTACGGTAGGGGAGGGACCAAGACGTGTCAGAGTTTACCAATATTTTCCATACCCTTCACACAAATTTGGGTATCAAGGATTCAGAGCAGCATTTGGTACTCAAATACCACGGATGCCTGCATAAGTACATCCAGGAAGAAATAGAATTCTTGAACATCCCCTCTCTCGGCATGGCATACTGATATGCCATCAAGGTCGAGAAAAAGTTTAAACAGAAGAAGCGAGACTTTCGATTTGTGAATTCGAAGTAAGAGAAAGGTGCCCCCAAACCAAAAAACAAAGGAAAAATCCAAGGCGGAGCAGCCCAAGACAACCCGCCAAAGCTGCAAGCAAAGAACAACACCGTGAAGCCGAAAAAGGACATGGGAAAGTGGTGTGAGTTCCATAAGAGCTCCACTCACAACACAAGTGAGTGTCGGGCCAAGCAGTCACTGGTGGTTGAGCTAAAGGTTTTAGAATTAGATGCATGTTCTGACTCTGAGTCAAAACTAGACAAGGGGAATGATAAAAGGAAGAAGATTATCGATGCGGAGCCTAACACCACCATTGCCACCATGAAGATACAAAAGGAGGAACCCGAAGATCCAGAGGAGGAGGAGCGCCTCTTCCACTCCTAGATGTGGGTAAAGGGCTCCCCACTATAGTTCATTGTTGACAACGGGAGCCAAAAGAACCTCATTTCAGTAGAGGTCGTGAAGTGGCTGGGCTTACCGACCACAACACATCCACAACCGTACACCATGATTCGGGTGGCTTCACCAAGGATGAGATCTTCACATGAGCCAGCAGTGTCGCCTTCCATACAACATCAAGCCCTTCACGGATGAGGTACTGTGTGACATTGCTCCCCTTGAAGTTTGTGATGTATTATTAGGACAACCATACTTGTGGAAGCGACATGCTATGCATGAATCAAAGCCTCGTGTTGTTATTGTCGTTTTGGGAAGTAAGTTGTACAGGATACTAGAGGTAGCACCGCCTACCACCATCTCTTTGGTTACTGCAAAACAATGCAGTAAGCTCATTTCCAAAACCAGGAAATTTGTTTTCCTGATGATACGCCCTCAAGGAAAGAAGAAGACAGTGGCCACAACCTCCAGATAAGGCCCATCTACATGACAACTATAGATGGAGAAGCCCGTGGAGGAGTATGAGGACATCTCAACCTCCCCCACAAGGGTTCCTCTGCATTGTCAGGTCAAGCACTCCATCGATCTGACCCTAGGTGCGCTGCTTCCCAATGGACCAATCTATCACTGCTCCATTCTAGAGAACAATGAAATCAAGAGGAAGATTCAGGAGCTGTTGCAGAAAGGTCACATCCGTCCGAGCTCATCACCATGTGGGAGCCTGATCGTGTTGGTACAGAAGAAGGATGGGACTTGGAGACTCTGTATTGATTATTGGGTGCTGAACAAGATCACTCTCCATAATAGGTACCCAATCCCATGGATTGATGACCTCCTAGACCAACTGAAGGGGGGAAAATATTTCAGCAAGATCGATTAGACGTCAGGATATCATCAGGTACCAATCGAACCCTTTGATGTGTGGAAGACTACCTTCAAAGCCAAGGAGGGCATTTTCGAATGGTTGGTTATGCCTTTCGGATTGACGAATGCTCCTACAACCTTCATGAGGCTAATGGATGACATCTTGCGACCATTCACCAACTCATTTGTAGTGGTATACTTGGATGACATCCTGATCTTCAACCAGAGTTGGGAAGAGCACCTCCACCACATCCGGCAGGTTCTCCAAACATTGCGGCAACACAAGTTAAGGTGCATGTGGATCTAGCCAAGATCCAAGTCATTCAGGATTGGCCATCTCCAACCACTCTGACAGAGCTCTGCAACTTTCTAGGTCTTGCCAATTTCTACTGCGGGTTCATGTTGGGATTTTCTCATATCACTTGGCCCTTGAGTCAAGTCACCAAGGGAGGAGTGAAAGCAAAATTCTTTTGGTCTGGATCTCAACAGAAGGCATTCAAAGAGTTGAAAGATCACCTCTGCATGGCACCAATGATCGCATTACCAGACTTACGACAACCAGGTTGAGACAAATGCCTCTGACTATGCTATTGGGGTAGTCCTTACTCAACACATGCATCCAGTGGCATATCACAGTGAGACACTTTCAGACACAGTCCGGAAGTATCCCACTTATGACAAAGAGATGTATTCCATTATGCAAGCCTGCTGATAATGGATGCATTACATTTTGGTGAAGGAAACGGTCATCCACACAGACCACCGACCCCTGTAGTTCATACAGACCCAAGGGAAATTTCAGAATGATCGCCATCAAAAGTGGTCCACATATCTGCAACAGTTCCATTTGAATATCAAGTATAAGAAGGGAAGCAACAATAATGTTGCAGATTGCCTAAGTTGACCACTAATCATGGAATTAACCACCGTGCTCAACTCTTGTGGGCACGAGACTTCTGATTGTCCACTTCTCTACAAAAGCGACCCAGAATTCAACCACACATGCCAGACACTCTTGGAGGGTCAACATGTTCCAGATTTTCACCTCCAGGATGCCCTGTTATGCCACCTAGGTCACCTTTTTGTTCCTTCAAGTGAGTGTGCCAAGATGATTTGGGAAGCACACTACAATCGGGCTTCTGGGCATTTCGGGGTCAAGAAAATGGTGGCAGTACTGCAAAATTATTTCTATTGGCTGAATCTTCGACAGGATGTCGGGAAGTACATCAGATCATGCACTGCCTGCGCCATTTCCAAATTGACCATCAAGAAGCAAGGCATTTATACCCCATTGCCTACCCCTATTTGACCTCGGGAATCCATCTCCATGGATTACATGTCAGAACTTCCTTCCACTAAGCATGGAAACGACTATGTTTTTGTGGTTGTAGACAGGTTCTTGAAGATGGCCACTATGGCAGCCTGCAAGAAGAATATCACAGCAGAAGCCATAGCTAAACTCTTCTTTGAACGACTGTGGGTACACTTTTGGATCCCATAGTCTATCATCTCAAATCAGGACAGAAGGTTCCTTAGTACATTTTGGTCCAGTCTCTGGTCGATGCTGGACACCAAACTCACTAAGTCCACAGCCTTCCATCCTCAAACTGATGGCCAGACAAAGGTTGTCAGCAGGATGATCGTACACATTTTGTGCATGTATAACTCAAAGCATCCACGCACATGGGACGAGAGCCTACCCTATGTTTAGAACAGCTACAACCGGACTCTTCACAGCTCGACTAGCCACAACCCTTTTCAGGTGGGCTTGGGATTCCAACCACTATGTCCCATTGATGTGGCCATGCCATTTGCAGCTACTCATGCAGATTCGACTCATGTCCAATCTGAAACAGATAAGGCAGCCAACTTCATTGAACACATCCAACATATCGCTAGGAGGTCCATGGAATTCTAGAGAAATCAAATGCGAAGTACAAGCAGCGACATGATCAACATCAGGTGCCACAAAAGTTTCAGGTGGGCGATCAAGTCTGGTTGCATTTGCAAAAGGAACACCTTACCGGAGCCTATCGAAAACTAAGACCACTCCGATATGGTCCTTACACAATTACCAAGGTTTTTGGAGACAATGCATTTGAGCTCAGCATTGCCCCATTCCTTGGCCTACACCCAGTGTTCAATGTGGACCGCCTTCGGCCATACTTTCCACCATTACTAGACACATCCGACATTGCAGAACATCTCACACCCACAGAGTTAAATCTAGATTGCATGGAACAAGTTGCAACTGATCAGATCATGGACACACAGATCAAGCACACTCACCAATAGAATATCCAACTGTATCGAGTTGTCAAAGCATGCCAACTCCTTCACCAGGGCAAGTGGCTCACCAGGGACCAAGTTCAACAGAAGTTTCCTCATCTCATGGAGGAACTCAATGCAATGGGGACCATGGCTTTCTAAGGGTGTAGGAATGATCCAGGTGGATATTGGTGGCCACCTGCCAAGTCCACTTGGACCCCCACCATTGTGTCTTTCAACTTTTTAGTTTCCTTAATTGTAGCACAATTTACTATTTTTAGCAGTTTTTTGGGTCTTAAAATTCTGGAGTTGTTTTGAGGCCCTAAACGACGTATTTTGGGAAAAACAGGAGCAACATGGGGCCATGGACCAATTTTTCTCTTCCCAAAGTTGTAGTTCTTGGATAGATCTTTCTAACGAGATATTGTGAGCATCAAACGGAGATCATATGCCAAAGTTACAACCCCACAAAGTTGATGTACCAATTTACCCAAACGGGGCCCACATTTTGGTGTTTCATCTTCTAGGGTTAGGTTTTTTTATGTTTAGTGTTTTCCATTGTTTCTCAACAATAAATAGGCCATCGAGTCTCATTGTAACACAGTTCAGAGGCATGTAGCCACCACATCTCTTCTCAGAGATAAGCTACCATCGCCCTAGCTAGTTTATTTCCATCGCTCTTTGTAAGCATATTTCTGTATTTTAAATTAATGAAATGAAGTATTATTTTGACTACATCTCTGTGTTTATGGCTTTCTTTGTAATTTTTTGCGTTCCTGTTTAAATCTGGATCATCCCTCTAGTGCTAGGAGGGCAAAAGGGATATTAGAGCTTGTGCATAGTGATGTGTTTGGACCTGTGTCGGTTCCATCACTGGGTTATTCTGTGTACTATGTATAATTGAATTCTCAAGGAATACATGGATATATTTCCTAAGGAAGAAATCTGAAGTCTTTAACAAGTTTAAAGAATTTAAGGCTCTGGTGGAAAACTAGACAGAGAAGAAGATAAAGGTGCTGAAGGAAAAATAATGGTGGAGAGTTCTGCAAGAAGGAATTTGAAGAGTTTTTCAAGAATTGTTGTATAGCACGGCAAACGAATACTCCATACACACCTTAGAAAAATGGAGTAGCAGAAAGAATGAACGGGGACATTGATGGAAAAGGAAAGAAGCATGCTCAGTAGTGTCCAGTTAGGACAAAAATTCTGGACAGAGGCGGTGGAGACTACATGTTACCTGGTTAATAGATCACCTTCATCAGCGTTGGAGTATAAGTCTCCACATGAGGTATGGATTGGTAAGAAACCCTTTCTTTCACATCTGAGGGTATTTGGTTGTAATGCATATGTACATGTTCCAAAGGAGAAAAGAACCAAGTTGGATAGTAAATATGAAAGGTTCATCTTTGTTTGGTATAAGGACAATTAAAAGGTTTTAAGATTTGGAACCGAGAAACAAGGAAGGTTGTGTACATCCGTGATGTGGTGTTTAGAGAGATGAAAGATGTTATTAAACATGAAGTCCTACCAAAGGAATGTGAGAAGATAGAGTTTGATCTAAAGGAGGAATAATCAAAATCTACAACAATGGAGGAATCAGAAGATGAAGAGCTACAAACTCCTGAGCTATGAGAAGATCAGTTCGAGAAAGAAGGCAACCATAAAGGTATATTCCATATTCTTTGTGTTCAATTTTTTCTTTATCTATTATTGGTGATGATCCCAAAACTGTCAGGGAGGGAGTAGATTCAGAGGATGGAAAACTATGGAAAGAGGCCATGGTTGATGAAATGACATCTTTGCACAAAAACGAGGCTTGGGATCTGGTGGAGTTTCTAGCTGGAAGGAAACACATTGGAGGAAAGGTGTTTAGGAAGAAAATGAATGTAGAAGACAAGGTGGAGAAATACAAAGCTCAATTGGTAGCAAAAGGTTATTCCTAGGTGTCGAGAATTGTTTTGGTGATATTTTTTCTCTTGTTGCAAACTATTAGGTTACTTTTATTTGTTGTTGTTGCTTTTGATTTTGAGGTAGAACAGATGGATGTGAAGACAACATTGTTGGTAATCACGATTTCCATTAGACCAAAACCCGCAAGTTTTAGTCAACAATCGCATGGCCAAAGATAAGGATCCATTAGAGGCGGTTAGTCCATGTCATGAAACACACAGAGAGCGTTGGTTTATCCAATGTCCAACTATATCTCCCCCAATGCGAGTCGGGTATGTATCGAACTTGTGGCCTATGCTCTAATACCACTTGGTGGGAATCACGATTGTTATTAGACCAAAACCTACAGGTGTTAGTCAATGATTGCATCACCAGAGATAAGGATCCACAAGAGGTGATTAGTCCATGTCGTGAAATACACGGGGAGTGCTAGTTTATCCAATGTCCAATAAACATTTCTTCATGGGGATCTGGAAGAAGAGATTTACATGAAGCAACTTGAAGGCTTTGCAGTGAAGGGTAAGAAAGAACTGGTATATAGGTTAGAAAAGTACCTATATGGGTTAAAACAGTGACCAAGGATGTGGTATTAGAAATTTGATACATATATATGGGGAGTTGGATTCACCAGAAAAAAAGCAGATCACTATGTATATTTTAAATTAATTGGTGATTTTGTTATTTATCTGGTCTTGTATATGGATGATATGTTGCTGGTTGGAAATGAAAAAGAAATTATCCAAGATTTGAATAATCAATTGTCTTCCAAATTCGACATGAAGGATCTTGGTGCTGCAAACTATATTTTGGGAAAGGAAATTAAACGAGATCAGGCAAAGAGGAAGCTCTGGCTAAACCAGAGGAAGTATGTCGAGACAATACCGCAGAGGTTTAATATGTAGGATAGTAAACCAGTAAAGTTTCCTATTTTTGTAGGTGTAAAGTTATTTATTGAACATTGTTCCAAGACACAAGAAGAGGAAGAGGAAATGTGTCGTCTTCTGTGTTCCATATGCAAGTGCAGTTGGTAGCCTGATGTATGAAATGTTATGTGCTAGACTAGACATTGTACATGCAGTGGGAGTATTGAGCAAGTTTATGTCAAACCCTGGGAAGGAGCATTGGACAACAGTGAAGCGGGTTTTCAGGTATTTGCGTGGCACTAGTCATTATCATCTGTACTACCAAGGAAGACCAGGATTGGAAAAAGTTTTGGACATCGATGGCTTTGTTGATGTAGAGTGGGATGGAGAGATGGATCGTATAAGATCTACAAGTGGGCATGTGTTTAACCCATTTGGAGGTGCAGTCAATTGGATTAGCAAGAGAAAATCTGTAGAGGCACTTTCAACTACAGAGGCAGAATACATGACAAGAACTCATGCAAGTAAGGAAGCAGTTTGGTTGTAGAGGTTGCATTCAAGTACGAGGTTAGTACAATGAGCTATAAGGATATACTGTGAGAACCAAAGTGAAATTTTCTTGGAAAAGAAACCTACTTATCATTCAAAGACAAAGCACATTGATGTTCAGTATTACTTTGTGAGGGATATGGTTGAGGAAAAAAAAGGGTTGTTGGTAAAGGTGGGCACTTAATTTGAAGAATGTTGCAGATGGATTGATGCAGTCTATGAGCACTGAGAAGTTTTCTTGGTGTATAAAAACAATGGGCATTGCAGGACTGGACCAATGACTAAGATATCATGTGATCCCTTGTGTGGAGAGAAAACAACAAGTGGGAGAATGTTGGGTGTGTGTTATATTCTTTATACAACTAGCCCCATGAGGACCTACCTATGGTTTTGTGCATGGGTTTCGCACATGGTTTTGGGCATGATGGTTTTTTGCCCATGGTATCTTGTAGATCTGATCAAGGGAACTATGGTTATGTTCTAATCTAGGGCTAATGGATTGGGGTTTATGAATGCTTCAACATGTATCTATATGTATTGTAACATTGAAAGGAATATAATGAAAAATCAATCTGGTTGTCTTGATTTTGTGATCTAGGGGAAAATATATGTGTATTTATTTTGTGTTTCTCTCCATTGTATATTTTCTATTTTTTAAGAATTCATTTGTAGGTAATTTCTGTACAGGTTTAAAACATACAAACTTGCAACCATGTATTTTTCTTCTTCCAAGCTAAGTGCCACATAACGTTTCTTCCTATTGTACCAAGAAACCACTGTGGAATTGACACTAAAAATTCCAGCTTATGTACTTTTTTGGTCAAATGGGCTCCTTGCCCAATCTGCATGTATGAAGCCACATAGCTTCAATCCCTTTGTTCATTTATACCACAATCCAAACTGGGTAGTGCCTCTGAGGTACAGTAAAACATGTTAGCTTCCTTCCAATATAATTTGGTTGTCCTAACCATAGCTTGTTTCATCTGGTTAACTACATAGCACATATTTTGTCATGTGTTCACAAGATACATTAGTGAATTCACTAGCTACCGATAAATGATAGCATCCACTTCTTCACCTAAAGTGGCATCCGCCTTCCTCCAGTTCGTCGCTAGAGGTGTCTCCATGGATTTACAACTCCCCATGTGGAATCTTTGCAGTATCTCATTTTCATACTTTCCTTGAGACACAAATAGTTCCCCATTTCCTTGCCATACTGCCAACCATAGGAGGTATTTCATTAGACACGTCCTTCATTTCAAATTCCCTTTCAAGGTCCCCCTTACAAGATCTGATCAAATCACCAGTTAAAATAAAATCATCAACATATAAGAAAATAATAAGCAATTTACCTTCTAGCAAGATGTGATAGAGGTTTGCATCTGCTTCACTTTTGGTGAAGCCCAAACCAGTGAGGTAGTTAATGATCTTCGTGTACCAAGCATGGGGTGCTTGTTTAAGAATGTACACTGTTTATTTGAGTCTAAACACATGAGACTCCCAATCAAATGTCTCAAAACCGCCAAGTTTCTCAGTGTACAACTATTCCTTAATAACCCCATTGAGAAATGTCGTGTTTACATCCATCTGGTGGATCTTCCAATTCATCTGTGCAACCAGTGAAAGAATATATCTAATGGATGAATACCTTGCTATAGGATCAAAGGTTTCCTCATAGTCAATTCCCTCAACTTGAGAGAATCATTTGGCCACAAATTTGGTCTTATACTTCTCTATGATTCCTTCTGCTACATGATTAACCTTCAAGATCCATCTCGAACCCACAACTGATTTATATGCTAGTCTTGGGACCAATTCCCAAACACTATTCTTTACAATGGATTCATATTCTTCCACCATTGCATGAACTCAAATAGGTTTCTCTACTGCTTCCTCGAAAGAGGATGAATAAGTCTCTACAAGATCATTCATTAGAGCCATGTAGCTAGTGTACCTCTTAGGTGACCTCCTTTGCCTGTGTAAATTTGAAAGAGCACCCACGTTCTCCCTCGCATCCTGCAAAATTCTATTGGCTTCCTTGGTTCTTTTTCTGCCTTCTTTGGATGGTTCTCCTTGAGTGGATGTCTCCACTCTCTTCTCCTCAATTTGTGGCTACTCCACAACTTCTTAAGGCTCCTTCTTTGGAGCTAAAAGCTCCTCTTCTGGTGGGACCTAAAGCTCCCTCTCAAGAGAGAACCACATCACTTTCTCCTCATCCAATTTTATAGCCCTTCATGCAACTGTCATTCTAAGGGAAGGTAAGTACACATGGTATTTGTGTGGAGTTTTGGTGTAAGCCACAAAAACTCCATACTCTGCTATTGGCTCAAGCTTCTTTCTTGATTCTTTGGAGACATGGCAGTAAACATAGGCTCCAAAAATCCTGAGGTGTGACACATTTGGATTTCTCCCCAAGAAGGCCTCCTCCAGTGTAATCATACCAAGAATCCGATGAGGACTCTAGTTTTGAAAGTATATTTTAATGTTACATGCCTATGCCCACAAATGATGTGGTAGGCCTTGGTCATGTAACATAGGCCTCACATCTCCCACAATCCTCTGGTTCTTTGTCTCAGCTACCCCATTCTGTTGTGGGTTGTGGGGTGTTGTTATCTCTCTTGGAATGCCTTCTTTCACATATAAATGATTGCATTCGTTCGAAACATACTGACCTCCATTATCACTCTTGAGAGACTTCACCTTCTTGTCCATATCTTTCTAAGCCAATGCCTTGAATTCTACAAACTTGGAGAATGTATCATCCTTCTTCCGCATGAAGAAGATCCAACACTTCCTTGAGAAGTCATCAATAAAAGTGAGAAAATACTTATATTTAGTAGTGGAGGTTGTCGAGAAAGGTCCACAGACATCATATTGGATCCTTTCCAAGATTGTATGTGCTTTTTTGTCCCAATCATGGAATGTGGATTTTGCATACTTCCCCAAGGTACATCCTTTGCAGACATTATGCTACTCAAGTACTCCTTTAGGGAGGCCATGGGTTATTTGCTGCATAATCTTTAAGGCTCCATGATGCAAATGGCCAAGTATTTTGTGCCAAAGTTCACCGACATCACAACTTTGCACTTTCTCTGCCTTAGTTCTTAATGCATCATAATCTTCCGCATCTAGATTATACAGGTTCTTTACACAAACCTCGATCTAATTCACCTATATTTTGGCTATGTGTCACAGGAATGGTTTCCCTTTGTTGAAGATCACATCATAACCATAGTCTTCCAAAATGGCTACAAAGATGATATTTTTATTTAGCTTTGGAATGAACATGACATCCTTGAGTCTGAGAGGGGATCCCAACTCCCTCTGAAAGGTGATTGTACCAATCTAGGTCACATTATACCTTTCATCATCCCCCATATCAATGTGTGTAATAACCCTAGTGAAAATTCCATGTAAAAATATATAAGGCCACGGTGATGGAACACGTATTCCAAGCTAAATGGTGGGAGAAACATCCTATTGGGTGTTGATTCAGTTTATTATGGCTAAGGAAATTGGCAAAGGAAATGGCTAAGGATGTGGAAAGGCGTAAGGAATTTATTGGCATTTTATTTATGAAAATAATGGAAATTAGTAGAAAATAAAGGTGAAAGGTCACAGATTACATGTCAGGAGGAAAATGAAGGAAAATAATGGAAAATGATGAAAATAGAGGCCTCATTAATAAAAAGGCTTTCGAGGATTAGTGGGTGTAGCGGTTCTAGCTAGGGTACTAGACTAGACTCTATATTTAATATCGACCGAGGTGCGTAAGCTTAGAGGCGTGGTATAAAATATATAGACATAAAGAATCTCTGGCCAAGTGATTAGGATGTAGGATACAAGGCTTCTTTACGGAAGACCGGAATATGTAGCCTATCATTCACACACCTGGATTACCCTACTGATATGCTTGATTACAGTGCTTGTTATGAGATGCATCTATCAAATCAAACCATGAACCTAAGTACTGTGTATGACTGTAACAATGATTTTAACCTCCTTACAGAGATATCACTCAGAAAACCCTTGTTTGATAAACACACACAACATGCAAAGATATTTACACTATCAAACTATATAAAGAGAGCATAAATGAACTGTAAAGCAAAACAGAGTTTATGATAATGTCTCTATGAGTCACACAGGGATCGAATCCCTTACAAGACTCCCTTCTAGATCCTAGTGCTGACCATTCAACATAACCATAAACCATTCATAAGCGCACACAATATACATGCAATGAAAATCAAAGGCTGTGTAAATCGAAAGCTATGTAACTGCGATGCAAACCATATGCTATATAAATCAAAAGCTATGTAATCGTAACTGTGATGCAAACCATATGCGATATAAATCAAATCCAATATAAACACTGTGCGAACATGTGATAACTGAAATGTAACAAAACAAGTGAACAGTATACCAATCAAAGAACGCAGGGCCCGTCCGCGCCTAAGGGTATACTGGCTATAACTGATCAGCTATCAAATCAAAGCAAGAAGTATACACACGTCGTGACTGTGAATAGGTATGTGTATTAACTTAAAACTCTGTTCTGAGAAAAGCGATTCAACAATTCAACAACTAAACTCTAAACATAACCCTGACTGTATTTTCATATGCGTACGCACAGCCATGTCATCGATACAATGAATGTACATTCGGCTGTTGCCGCTTTTATCACATAAGCCTTTTCAAAATGTTTCCATGCCAAGTGTTTCAAAAAGAACAAAAAAAACTAAAATGAAAATGGAACAATGTTGTTGCTGCTTTTCTCTGTCAGAGTGCCCTGCTTTGACTTGAGTTGACCGCATACATAGGAGGTTCGATTTGGCTGGGAGAGAGGTGTTTGTCCATGCTTGGACATTCTGCTTTTCGCCCATGCCTTTCGTTCTAGCTCATTTTCTACGCCACATGTCAAACGATAAGCTCATTACAGGATGTGGGTACTTCCTGTAATCATGTCATCAAAAACTTCCAATTCTTGAACATAAAACCCCTAAATTAATTTCTATGTAATTTAATAACTATAAAACGATTAATAATCAATATTCAAGGATTTTGAGGGATATATGATGAAAATGTATGGATAAATGATATGTTTTTGGGAAGGAAAAAGGGTCTTGGGATGATACCAACATCTCTCCCCGACTTAAGGACTTAGCATGTCTTCATGCTACCCCAGAAGTACTCCCCTTGAACTCTATCCCTGCATGGATCTCTGCTGCCTTGAGTAAGGTATCTACATTCTTCTGCACCTGGTGATATTTCTGTCCCTTGAGCTCCTGCTTTAACTTTTTATATTTTTCTTTAAGAGCCTTCTTCTGATTGTACCACTTAGTGGCCCAGTTGGAAATCTCAGTTTGCTCAGTCTCCAACTCACTAATTCTTTCCTTTAGCTTTTCATTTGTTTTCTGTGTTTCTTTGCTTTGCACCCTGAGAATTTCATTTTCCCTTTTAATAACTTTTTCCAACATGTTAGCTTCCATGAGCTCTTCCTTCAATTCTTCAATCTGTTTTTCTAATTTCTTCTGTCTTTTGGTGGGAGGTGGTGAACATTTTTCTTGTTTGTTATGGCTCTCTACCTCTATGTCAACTTCTGGTGTTGGTAGTGAATGGTCACCACTCCCAGCATCCATTTGTGCAGGTGCATAAGATTCAAACTGGTCTTCTTGCAGCTGAGTTTTTGGTGTCCTCCTTGTTCTTCGTGAGTAGGTGGTAAAAATTTTGTCTTTCTCAGCCCTCTTGGCATCCTCTTTTTGCATGTTCCTGGTCCTTATGCTGCCCATAGGTAGAGGTGCTTTGCTGGCTTTGGACACTGGAATTTCCTCATCAATGTCCTTCATAAACCCTGAATCTTCTTGCACTTCCTCTTTTTCCTCCTCATCTCTGATTTGATTGACAGCTAAGAATTCTTTCCATGGCTTCCCTCGCTTCTGCAACTCATGTTCAATGAGCATTTTAATTAGGCAAAAATGGTACATGCTTTTGTCTTCATTCCCTTTTTGCTTCTGGATAGTTTTGGCCATCTTTGTTAAACTTTGCAGCAGAAAATATGGCACACTGATTACACATTGTTTCTTTAAATGGAGGAGTAGCTTGATGTGGTATAGATAAACAATACTATACCTACCTTCACAGGTTATGAAATTTTGAAGAATATAAACCATTTCATCCCAAGGATGAACTAACCAGCTTCTTAGAACACCCTTTTTCCAATTTACTGAGGAAACTCTAGATCTGGACATGAACTGTGTCCATGATTTCTCCTTAAATTGTTTGGTTTTAAATTACTTCTCTCCCTCAGGACTGAGTCCAATTGCCTGAGCTATAGTATCCTCTGAGATTCTGAAGGAGAAGGTGCCTATTAGGGCCTTTTCTCCATTAAAGGTGAAGGCAAATTGCTTGGTGATTTCCTCATTACTCCCATGGAATTTTTCCAGAAAAGGTAACCACTGTGCTTCTCTAAGAATCTCAATGCAATCTTTATGGTATTGTAAGCTGTCAAATATACTGGGTTCGACCCTATTAGCCATGGTGATGGCAGAGGGTTGTGCCTCTAACCCTTCTCTGTCTATACCCTTTAAAATTTAAGCACAAAAATGTCGAGTTGGTTACCTGGTATATATCGCCTCCTTCAGTCTTCAATATGGTGCTTGGCCGGTCGATATGACTGTGATCGGAGTTAGAAATAAAATGGTGATGCTTTCCCTTTTCGGCGTTCACTGGTTTCACTGTGTAAACCGACCCCAAACGGTGATACTCTCCTCGACGCTCCTTGCTTCAGAGTTTCACTTTGTAACTCCACCCAAATGATAATAATCTCCTCGCGCTCCTTGCTTTTGATTCTCACCTTGGAAGTTATGGGAATCATTCATCGTTATGGAAGTGAAATAACCCTGTACTCACTTTACAATGTAATCATTCATTTAAAAACAGAGTGTTGTACGCTTGCATGCATGTTATCACAAGAACGCTGAGAGCGTACCCATAGCGCTGGGCTATAATGCTGGGTGGCGAAGTTATGATTCGGCTGTGTGTGGAGTCAAATATATATAGGCCGCTTGGTATGATTTGATTATATGGAGTGAAATATATATATATATATATATATATATATATATATAGGCCGCTTCCACATCTATCTCATCCTTTGTATTTAAAAATACACAGCTCACCACGTGTCCTTTTCAATGAGTATTCAGTCATATAGAGAATGTTGGTATGCCTGTAGGGTATATGACAAGGTGGATGTGTTGATAATGGGTTTTTGGGGTATGGATAGGTTAATGTAGGGGAATGATGAGAATTGGTGGGATAAGGGTGATAGATTGATGCATATAGGTATCCTTGAAATCAATTACAACAGCTTATAGTCACCAAAGTTACATTAAAAACCAATCTAGGAAATTAAATGCTTAAGAACAGAAATATATTACTCCTTTGTTGATCATTTGACATGCTGAGTTGCTAATTCTTTTTGACTGTTCTTTTTGACAGGTCCTCTGAGGGAGGTTGAATGCACAGGTCTTTTGAGAAATTTTTTTGAAGATGTAACAGGTCCCTTTGAAAAAAATTGAATGTACAGGTCCCTTAGAAAACTGAATGTAACAGGTCCTTTGAGAAAACTGAAGATGTTCATGCAGCTCTTTGTATTGTTACAGGTTCACTGAGCTTGCCATTTGCTGAAGTGTTGGTACCCAAATCCTTGTAAAAGCTTGGTGAAAGTCTGTTGAAGTAGCCTTTGGTGTCAAAAACTTTGTTTTAACAAGTCCCAACTGAATGTTTTAAACAGGTCCCGTTACTGCTGATTGGAATGTTTTAATAGGTGTCAATTGCTGAAACAGGTCCCTTCTGAAAATCTTAAACAGGTCCCATGGCTGCTGGTTTTGGACTACTAGTGTTGGTAGCATAGATGTCTGAACAGAACAGGTCCCCCTGCAAAATATTTATAACCAGGTCCCTCTGAAATAAAATCATGACAGAACAGCTTATTTGTTAAAGTCTGGAATTACTGCTGGTAACAAGCTGCTGTTGGAAATTTACAGTGAAATATAGAATAAGAAATCTGAAGTATTTACAAGGGAGAGATAAAAGTAACAGAACATATGCCTCTCTCCCCGACTTAAAGGTTGACTTGTCCTCAAGTCATGAGTCAACTGAGAAATGAAACAATGAACAAAAGAAAGAGAATTCATACCCGCCGATAAATTGGTTTTCAGGTAGGAATTCGGGGTTAGATTGTGCCAGATACTGGTTTTCACATCTAACCCAGTATTTTTTTTTCTTTTAGTTTTTGTTTTATTTATATATATATATATATATTTTTTTTTTATTTTTAGTATTTATTTATTTTTTTTTTTTTGATTTTGAAATTGAAAGGAAATGAAATTAAGGCAGTGATACTGCAGCTGAGGGCTGTAGTATCTCAACCTCTTCTTGCTGAGATAGTGTATGGAGAAAATCTTGCTTGCTGATGGGCTTGTTGTACAGCTTCAGGCGATGACCGTTGACTGTGAAGGAATGACCTTCGCCATCAATAGTTTGGAGTTTTACTGAACCATTGTCATAAGCCTGAACAATTGCATAGGGGCCCATCCAATGGGTGGTGAACTTAGCTTTATGATCCTTGAATTTTGAATCAAAAAGCAGAGCCCAGTCACCTTCCTTGAAGTGCTTCTTCTTAATGTGTAAATCATGCCATTGCTTCCTGTGCTATTGCATGAGGATGGTGGTTTGTTCTGCTTGCTGCCTCATCTCATCCAGCTGGTTCAACTGCTGGATTCTCTCTTTTTGTGCTTGATCCAAATCAATTAGTAAATCTGCAGCTAATTTAAAAGTGTGAATTTGGAATTCAATAGGAAGCATGACATCCTTACCGTACACCAATTGGTATGGTGTAAATCCGGTGGTATCTTTCCAAGTAATCCGGTAAGCCCAGAGTGCCTCTTTGAGCTTTTCTTCCCAGTTTTTCCGGTTCATTGCAACAGTTTTGGTAATGATCCCCTCCAAGGTCTTGTTGGTTGATTCCACCTGCCCATTGGCCTGTGGATGGTAGGGGGTACTTTTCCTATGCTTTATTTGGTACTTGTCTGTGATGTCCTTCATGAGCTTTGAGGTGAATTGAGTACCTTGATCAGTGACAATTTCTCTTGGCACTCCATACCTCACAAAGATCTCTTCAAAAAGGAAATTGACTACTGTATGTTCGGTTGCTCTTACCAGTGCTTTTGCTTCTGCCCACTTTGTGACGTAGTCAGTACATACTAGGATGTACTTCTTACCATTAGAGGTTGGGTTGATAGGTCCTATGAAGTCCAGAGCCCACTTATCAAATGGTTCTAAGTGAACTTGGGGCTGAAGGGGCATCTGATCGGTAGCTGTTGGTCTGCCCATTCTTTGGCAGCTGTCACAACTCTTTACATACTTCTTGGCATCCTTGAAAATGGATGGCCAGTAGTATCCAAGAGTAAGAACTTTGAAGGCTGTCCGCTTCGCTGCAAAATGCCCACCACATGGTTCATCATGGCAAGATTTTAAAATGTCAATTACCTCATCATTTCGTACACATCTCCTAATGATCATATCAAAACCAGTGTAAAAGAGATCGCCATTAAGCCATGAATATCTAGCACTTTGTTTGATCAGTCTTTTCCTTTCCTTTGCAGTGAAATGTGGAGGTGTTCTACCTGTAGACAAGTAATTAGCTAAATCAGCAAACCAAGGAGTTACTATGGAAATTGCAAATAAGTGCTCATCCGGAAAAGAATCCTCAACAGGAACAATCTCACCTGGATTTTGCAGTCTAGACAGAAAATCTGCCACCTGGTTTTCTTTGCCTGGTCGATCTAACACTGTGATGTTAAATTCCTGTAACAATAGTAACCATCTGGTAACTCTGCCACTAGTTATTGGTTTATTCATGAGATGTCGAATGGCAGAATGATCAGTATGTACAAAGACTTCATAACCAGTTATGTAATGGCGGAATTTATTCACAGCATAAATGATGGCAAGTGTTTCCTTTTCTGTAACTGTATAGTTTAGCTCGGCAGGGGTGAGATTTTTACTAATGAAATAAATTGCATATGTACAAGATTCTTCTTTTTGGCCTAAGGATGCAGCTATTGCAGTGTCAGATGCATCGGTAAAAATATGAAATGGTAAACTCCAATTAGGCCCCCTCAGGACTGGTGCGGTAGATAGTTTCTTTTTGAGTTGTTCAAATGCATGTTGGCAGTTCTCAGTCCAATTGAAAAGTACATCTTTGGCTAAAAGTTTAAACAAAGGTAAGGCTATCTTGCTAAAATGCTCAATGAATCTGCGGTAATAACTAGCATAGCCAAGAAAACTTCTTACCTCTCTCTGATTCTGTGGAATAGGCAAATCGGCAATAATCTGGATCTTGGCTGGGTCAACCTGGATGCCTTGAAAAGAGATATAATGGCCCAACACTATCCCTTCATTTAACATCATGAAGCACTTTTCGTTGCTGAGGGACAGGTTAGCTTCAATACACCTTTTCAAAACTCTCTCTAGATTTTCTAATGCATGTTCAAAAGAATTGCCATATACTGAAAAATCATCCATATACACTTCAACACAATCATGAATCAAATCAGCAAAAATAGCTAACACAGCTCGCTGAAATGTAGCTGGAGCGTTAGAAAGTCCAAATGGCAAAACATTGTAGGCATAGGTGCCCCAAGGACAGGTGAAGGTGGTTTTGTCTTGGTCTTCAGAGGCAATCCGGATATGGTTGTAGCCACTGAAACCGTCAAGAAAGGAAAATG
The DNA here is from genome assembly GCA_031772625.1 of Pinus tabuliformis. Classification (NCBI taxonomy): domain Eukaryota; kingdom Viridiplantae; phylum Streptophyta; class Pinopsida; order Pinales; family Pinaceae; genus Pinus; species Pinus tabuliformis. Next base: position 305,990,147 of record CM062811.1, read on the forward strand.
ATGATTTGCCGGCTAGGGTGTCTAACACTTGATCAATGAATGGCAGTGGGAAGTAGTCTTTGAGCATTGCTTTTTCAGTTGTCTGTAATCAACACAGATGCGCCACTTGCCATTTTTCTTGGGCACAATAACCAATGGGGATACCCACTGACTGTCAGAAATAGGATATATAAATTTGACTCTCAAAAGTTTTTGCAACTCCTCTCTGACAATGTCTTGGAGCATGGGGTTCATTCTTCGTTGTGGTTGCCTCACTGGTTTAATGGTGCTATCTGTGTAGATGTGGTGAGTGCATGTATCGGGGTGAATCCCATGCATGTCAGTGTAATCCCAAGCGAAGGCTTTTTGGTACTTCGTCAAGAGTCTAATCAATTTCTCTTGTTGAGATGAGTCTAGGTGGTTGCCTATCTTCAAAGTTTTCCCTGGACTGATCTCTATGACTTGACTCTGTGTATTGGTGATGGATTGAACTGGAAAGATATCATGAAATGTAGATTGCAAGGAATGGATAGTACATGTTTCTTGAAAGTTTTGAGCCAGAAGTACATCTGCAGCATTATATTGTTCATTTCTCAAATTTTCAGATACATCAGGTTGAGAAAGGAATAGTTCTACCAAATCATTATTGTCTTCGTGGAAATCATAGATCTGGTCAATGCTAAAAACAGATTGTACTTCCTCTTTGTCATTAAATTTATCATCAAGCCACAAGTTATGTGTTACTGCAGGTGATTGTGCCGATGGATAGAGGGTGAGTTGTTTCCTTTCGGTCCCTCTAGAGATAATCATGTTACCTGATCGACATCCAATAAATGCATCAGCAGTCGCTAACCATGGTCTACCTAGAATGATAGGATGTCCTCCTAGATTGGATTTGGGTTGAAGGACTAGGAAATCCACTGGATACTCCCAAGAGTCCAGTGAGACAATGATATCTTCCAAAATCCCCTCAGGAATGACTTTGGACCTATCAGCTAGTTCAAGAACAATCGTGGTATGTTGCAAATTCATAAGCTGGAGTGTTCTCATGGTTTCAAGGGTCATGACATTGATTACGGCTCCTAGATCTATCAAAGTGTTTGGAATCCGTATGTTGTTAATGATGGTGGTCACTTTTGGAATGCCCGGATCAACATACTTCTCCATGGAGATGGTATTGGTCATAAGGCCTGCTAAATTTCCTAAAACATGAATGGTCTGAGGATCAATCCTCTTTCTAGAAGGTTTCTTGAGACACATGTCTTTGATGGCTTTGGTGTAGATAGGAATGTCCTTTATAGCTTGCAGCAAAGGGATTTTTATGTAGACATTTTTAAGTTCATCCAAGACATCAAATTGTGGTGGAGGCAGTGGTGGTTTTACTTGAACCAAACGGTCTGGAAAAGGTGGTTGCAGTGATTGCATCTGTTTGTCCTTGGTTTCACTGCTTGGTTTTGTTTGAGTTGTCATTTCATTTTCTTTTTCTAAGTTTTCTTCTTGCTGATCTGTTATTGGGGAATCCTTCTGAAGCACCCTACCAGACCTCAATTAATGTTTTGCAAAGGCAGTGTCGAGTAGGAGGTTCCTTCCTCGACATTATAAGCTGGCCTCTCTGCTCTATTGTTCGGATTTGGGACAGTTTGAGCAGGTATTTGTGTGGGTCTGGGAGGTTGTGGGTTAGTTGGAAATTGAAGTTGTGGTACATTTATTTGAGGAGCAGGCAAGGTCTGTTGAGAGGGTTGGGGCTGATAAACAACTTGCTGAGGGTGCTGCTGATATGTTGGAGACTGTGATGGATATGGCTGTTGGTACTGCTGATATGGCTGTGAATAAGGTGGGTATGATTGCGGATATGGATGGTAGGATTGGGAATACTGTTGAGACGGTCTCCATTGATTTTGTTGTTGGTTTCCATGCTGCCATGGCATAGGTATATTCCATGAGTTTTGTGCATACATCTGATCATTCATAGGAAATTGCATATTTTGATTAGGAAACATACCTTGGGGTGCTTGCCTTGGCTGCCATGGTCGCTTTGCACCCATGTAGTACACGTTCTCCATCTCTGTGCTGGCTTCCATGTTACAGTTCTGCAAAATTTTAACTTTAGGACAGTTAAACATGTCATGATGCTCAGTACAGAAAGCACATACTTGGATATTGTCTAGAGGGCAGTCTTTTAATGCATGTTTCTTGCGACACTTGGGGCAGAAAATAGCCATGATATTGTCTTCTTCCTCCTGTTTCTTTTTGGCTTTTAAGGTATCAATTTGGTTTCCTAGAGTGCTCAACAAATCTGTTTTGAACTCTTCTAAAAGATTACCAATTTCAGCCCGGGTGACACTAGCAGAGGCAGTTTTTGTGACCCTAGATGACAAAGTTCTCTTTCCCATTTTGGCTTTACTTCTTGAATATTTCTCACACAGTTCAGCTATTTCTTCAAAGGGTAAGGCAGAGATGTCACCTTTGCCCATTAAGTTGAGATCATCCATGTATTCTTCCCGGATACCTTTCAAGAATATTGTGCGGACTAGGTCAGGAGGCATTGTTCGGTGTTTAGATTTTTGCAAGTTATAGACAAACCGTTCTAGATATTCTTCTAAGGTTTCATCCTCCTGCTGACTCATTCTAAAGATGTCATCTTTAGAGTCTTTGGATCTGCAATAAGGCTGATATTTCCTCAGAAATATTCTCCTCATGCCATCCCAATATACTATGGCATGCTCACCTAGCCCCATAAACCATTTCAAGGCTGCTGCCTTTAATGTGGCTGGAAACAATCTGAGTCTATGAGCATCATCTGTATAGCCATAAGTTCGACATACAATGTCAAACTCGAATAGGAATGAGTCCGGATCCTCTGAAGCCATACCATAGAAATTGGGTAGCACGGATGGGGGTATATTTTTCATTTTGATCTCCTCATCCTCCTGTGGTTCTTGTATAGGGAATTTAAAAGTTGATTCCTCCTCCTCTTGATGGGGAACTGATCCAGATCCCTCCTCAGCCATTCTAATTGGTCTCTTGGTGTCTCTTGGTGGAAAAGAGAGAAAGGAAGATTGCTTGGTAATGGTACTACTTTTCCCTTGTGTAGAAGATTTAGGAAAGGGTTGCTGCTGTGATTTATATGCAAATAGAATTTCCCTCTCAGCAAGAGTAATGTGCTGTCCTGAATAAAATCTTTCTGCCAATGTTTGAATATCCTCCTCAGATGGTGTTGTATTCCCTGGAGAGTCTGCTCCTGATGATGATGGGTTAGTTTTGAGATGGTGGGGGGTTCTTACAAATCTCCCTTGATTGTCCCTAAGTCTAGGCATAAATGAACATGATTTCTAACTGTGTTTTTGTTTGTTTTTTTTTTTGTGTATTGAAATTTTTTTCTTTTTGTTTAAATCCTTTACGTACGCCTCCCCGGCAACGACGCCAAAATGTAGCGGTTCTAGCTAGGGTACTAGACTAGACTCTATATTTAATATCGACCGAGGTGCGTAAGCTTAGAGGCGTGGTCTAAAATATATAGACATAAAGAATCTCTGGCCAAGTGATTAGGATGTAGGATACAAGGCTTCTTTACGGAAGACCGGAATATGTAGCCTATCATTCACACACCTGGATTACCCTACTGATATGCTTGATTACAGTGCTTGTTATGAGATGCATCTATCAAATCAAACCATGAACCTAAGTACTGTGTATGACTGTAACAATGATTTTAACCTCCTTACAGAGATATCACTCAGAAAACCCTTGTTTGATAAACACACACAGCATGCAAAGATATTTACACTATCAAACTATATAAAGAGAGCATAAATGAACTGTAAAGCAAAACAGAGTTTATGATAATGTCTCTATGAGTCACACAGGGATCGAATCCCTTACAAGACTCCCTTCCAGATCCTAGTGCTGACCATTCAACATAACCATAAACCATTCATAAGCGCACACAATATACATGCAATGAAAATCAAAGGCTGTGTAAATCGAAAGCTATGTAACTGCGATGCAAACCATATGCTATATAAATCAAAAGCTATGTAATCGTAACTGTGATGCAAACCATATGCGATATAAATCAAATCCAATATAAACACTGTGTGAACATGTGATAACTGAAATGTAACAAAACAAGTGAACAGTATACCAATCGAAGAACGCAGGGCCCGTCCGCGCCTAAGGGTATACTGGCTATAACTGATCAGCTATCAAATCAACGCAAGAAGTATACACACGTCGTGACTGTGAATAGGTCTGTGTATTAACTTAAAACTCTGTTCTGAGAAAAGCGATTCAACAATTCAACAACTAAACTCTAAACATAACCCTGACTGTATTTTCATATGCGTACGCACAGCCATGTCATCGATACAATGAATGTACATTCGGCTGTTGCCGCTTTTATCACATAAGCCTTTTCAAAATGTTTCCATGCCAAGTGTTTCAAAAAGAACAAAAAAAACTAAAATGAAAATGGAATAATGTTGTTGCTGCTTTTGTCTGTCAGAGTGCCCTGCTTTGACTTGAGTTGACCGCATACATAGGAGGTTCGATTTGGCTGGGAGAGAGGTGTTTGCCCATGCTTGGACATTCTGCTTTTCGCCCATGCCTTTCGTTCTAGCTCATTTTCTGTGCCACATGTCAAACGATAAGCTCATTACAAGATGTGGGTACTTCCTGTAATCATGTCATCAAAAACTTCCAATTCTTGAACATAAAACCCCTAAATTAATTTCTATGCAATTTAATAACTATAAAACGATTAATAATCAATATTCAAGAATTTTGAGGGATATATGATGAAAATGTATGGATAAATGATATGTTTTTGGGAAGGAAAAAGGGTCTTGGGATGATACCAACAGTGGGAAAGACTTGGTCAGTTCAGTATTGGAGCTCTCTCAATATTCTCTCACTCTCTCATAATCTTGGACACTTAGAGTTTTCTTGGAGCACTCTTGGAGGGTGTGGCATACTTGGATGTTTGGAGCAAGAAGGCAAAGGAAGAGCAGGAAAGTGCAAGAGGGCAATGAGATTAGTAACTACATCATATTTGCTTGGAGGTACTGAGTTGCATGTATGATTTCTTCACTAGTGTTGGCATGCATTGCACATGCATGTGGTTTCTCGATCATGATATGTCACTGGCATGGAGGATTTCCTAGATTGACAATGGATTTGCCTAGCCTTGCCATTTTTTGGATAGTGATGGTGTTGTGGGTTTTTTTTCTTTTTTTTTTTTTTTTTTTCTTTTTTTCTTTTTCTGGTTGGTTATCGTGTTTCCTTAGCTTGGGTTGAGCTATTAGTTCCTCAAAGCCTAGGTTGGACAAATGCTATGGGGCCCTGTAACGGCTTGGGTTGAGTTATCAGTCCCGTAGCCTTGGTTGGAAAAATGATATAGAGCCCTAGAACAACTTGGGTTGAGTTACTAGTCTCGTAGCCTAGGTTGGACAAACATTGTAAGCCCTTAGTGGGTTGAGTTACTAGTCCCACAACCCTGGTTGAACAAGCGCTTTAGAGCCCAGTAAAAGTTGTGGGTTGAGTTACTAATCCCGTAGCCTTGGTTGGAAAAATGCTCTAGAGCCCGGTAAAAGTGGTGGGTTGAGTTGCTAGTCCTGGGAGATGGGTTGGAAGAAACACTCTAGAGTCTTGGAATGCTAGGATAGAGACCAATATGATGTTGGTTTTGTGATGTCTGACCGTGAGGTGGAATCACTGTTTGATGGGTTGAGGTGGACGGCCTATTGAAACCATAGATGAGTTTTGATTGATTTATTCTATGAGATATCACATTCATGCTTGGAATATGGCATGGGGGTGAATAGCTGAAGAGATATTTTTCTCAACCATTCTACGGTTGGGTGGAATGTGGAAGTCCCATCTCGAGTGGATTTTGCATCATTAATGAAAGGTGATATGTCCTGGTATTTATGTGAGTATTATGATGGATTATATGTGGTGTATATGGATGTGATTTTATTGATATTTTTGGCCCTGTTATGCTGGTTATATGTATATTTTATGACATCTATGTATGGATCTCAGCATGTTTTTACTTGTTTGTGAATGGATAATATGTCTATGAAATAATAGATGAATATTCAATGAATGACATGAGGAATTAATGGTTCATAGAGATTCTCAGATAAGTATGAGATCCCTACACTAAATTTTGTTGATTACACATGTAGGTTACGTGTTTCACGATATGTTTGATGAAATACCTGTCATGGCTAGTAGGGGTCTAGCTAAGGTCTTGATCATCTCATTTATTTTGCATCATTTTTCCATGTAATTTTCCCAATTCTAAGCATTCATTCCATTCTGGGCAGTGGCTTGGGTTCTGAGCCTGGAAAAGTGGCTTAAACCCCAGGATCGCTAGCACAGAAATGGAGATTTTGGTCCACAGTCACTGAAGGGTAGGCCTATGAGAGTGACTTTGGGTTTCTGGTCACTCCCTTGCCCATAACATGAAAGTGACTATGGACTAAGAGGTCTAGAACAACATTAGTACTGTAGAAATTTTGAATAATAAACAATTATTCACAGAGATTATCCTGATTATACACTATTGTGGAATACATGCACAATACATAATCTCCTCTACGTTGATCATCAATTTAGCAGCATTAAAAACAATGAAACATCAATCGCATGCACACATTAACACAGTATGTAACCCGGGGAAAGCTTACTGCTGAAACCCCCACACTATCTGTATATTAATGATTGAGACATGTAACAATACATAGTACAATACTCCTCTCAAGTATCCAACACTATCTCCACCTGTTACACACAAAACTAGCTCAGATCCGAACAAGTCACAGGTTCAAATCTCCTCCACTGCTTTGCCTGACTCTATTGCACAATACCAAGTTAAAATCACGTGAGCACAGGAAATTTCACTGGGCATATACTGCACAATCCTCATGGCCATACTCAATCCATTTATTGTGCAAGATCTCATGCACAACTATAGTCACAACTGATAGCAATCTCAACCTCTAACACCTGTCTCCACTGAACTGTACATGCACTGAGTTAACTGATGTATCCTTCAGTTTCATTATGAGTTAATAATTAGTGAATTAATTTAATCAATTAATTCACATCACTCATCACTAGTCTATTTGCAGTTAGACTAACTACAACTAGTTTAACCAAGTCAAACTGAACACAACTCCATCAACTCCACCAAACTCAACTGCTTGAGTTCTAACTGAAGTCCTGCATGCAATAGCTTAACTGACCCACAAGAAAAGCGTATTTCCTTCTGAAAGCTACATGTGCCACATCTATAGCTCAAACTTAAGTGCTCCAAGAGGATAAGATAATATTTATAGTCTAAATATTATTATGAGACAATAATATTTGACTTTTTTATTTTTAGCTTGGCAGTCTAAAAATAAACTTTGATCACTCCGCCATGAACCATAAATAGAAGTCCATCTATTTTTCCCAACATGACCAATCATCCATAAACAACATCATGCAACTCATAGACCATGATCCATATGTCTAAAAATATACGTAGCCTAAAATAGACTTTGCACCATAATTTGCTTGCGGGCCCACTTAGTGAAGGCGACTCCTTTCCACTAAGCTCCATCATCTTGTTGCATTCTCAACACTCCCTCTCAACAAGATATGTATTATCAGCAACCCCTATCCTGCCTCGCTGGTATTCTAATTTTCTCCTAGTGAGCGCCTTCGTCAAGATTTCAGCATCTTGATCCTCCGTTGGAATGTATGAAAGTAACATGATTCTCCGCTGCACACAATCTCTGATATGATGGTCTTGATGTCAATGTGCTTAGATCTATCATGAAATACAGGATTAGCCAAGAGTTTAATGCAACTCTGGTTATCACAGTAAATCATAGTAGGCTCCAAGTAAGAACCGAACAAACCAACCAGGATCTTCCTCATCCATATAGCCTCGCATGCAGCCAAACTTGCTGCCATATACTCGGCCTCTGCTGAACTGAGTGCCACGAATCTCTGCTTCCTGCTGTACCAAGAAACTGCTATCGACCCGATAATGAAGACCCCTCCTGATGTTCTCTTTCTGTCCGTTGGGCTCCCTGCCCAATCTGCATCCATGAAGCCACATAGCTTCACCTCATCCTCCTATCTGTACCACAATCCATATCCTGATGTGCCTCTCAAATAATGCAATACATGCTTGCCTGCCTTCCAGAAGAGCTTGGTTGGCTTAACCATAGCTTGTGAAATCTGGTTAACAGCATAGCATATATCGGGTCGTGTATTGACCAGATACATAAGCGACCCCACCAACTGTCGATAAACAGTGGCATCCACTTCTTCTGCCGAAGTGGCATCCTCCTTCCTCCAACCTCCAGGAAGAGGAGTATCAACAGGCTTGCAGCCATGCATGTTGAACTTCTCCAGTATCTCCAGAGCATACTTACCCTGAGAAACAAATAGTCCATCACTGCACTGCCAAATTTTCAATCCCAGGAAATAATGAAGGAGGCCCAAGTACTTCATCTCAAACTCCTTAGCAAGATCATCCTTGCATGAAAGTATCAATAGCTCATCACCCGTTAGAATCAAATCATCTACATAAAGTACAATGATAAGCAACTTACCCTCCACCACAATATGGTATAGGTTAGGATCCGCCTCACTCTCGGAGATTCCAAGTCCAATGAAATAACTGTCTATCCGTGTGTACCAAGCACGTGGTGCTTGTTTCAACCCATACAACGCTCTCTTGAGCCTGCACACATGCGACTCGCTGTTGAAGATCTCAAAACCTTTAGGCTGTTCTATGTACACCTCCTCCTCAATGACTCCATTGAGGAACACAGTCTTCACATCCATCTGATGAATGTGCCATCCCATTTGCGCTGAGAGAGTAGGAATCGTCCGTATGGAAGAATACCTTGCGATAGGTGCAAAGGTCTCCTCATAATCGATCCCCTCTATCTGTGAAAAACCTCGGGCAACAAATCTTGCCTTGTACTTCTCCACACTCCCGTCAGCTGCCTGCTTAACTTTGTAGATCCATCTCGAACCCACCACTGATTTCCCTTCCGGTCTAGGAACAATCTCCCATGCATTGTTTCTGATAATCGAATCATACTCTTCCTCCATGGCGTCTACCCATGCAGGATCCTCCACAGCTTCCTCGAAAGAGGATGGATCAGTCACAACACATTTTCTCATAAGAGCCATGTATCTAGTGTACCGATCAGGTGACTGTCTCTGCCTGCGTTGGGCTGTAGGTGGTCCTACAACTTTCTTTGCATCTTGAGCCAGTCGCTCAACTTTTGTCAAGCGCTTTCGCCCTCTGATGGTTGGCGCTGCATGAGTGGTTTCTTCCACTCCATGAACTTCGTCCTGTGGCTGATCCATGTCCTGAAGCTCATCTTTAGGAACTAATAGCTCCTCATCTGCATGCAAGTGTGGCTCCCTCTCAAGCGAACACTTCATGGCTTTCTCCTACTGAAATTTTATATCCTGTCGCACAACAAGTCTTACCACTGTCTGGAAAATACACATGATCGTTGTGGGGCGTATCAGTGTACCCCACAAATATCCCAACCTCTACGGTTGGCTCCAACTTCTTCCTGGTATCCTTCGTCACATGCATGTAAACGTTAGCACCACAAATCCTCACATGACAAAGATCAGGCTTCTTACCAGAATAAGCCTCCTCGAGTGTACTCATGCCAAGTATCCTGTGAGGACAACGGTGTTATAGACATTTTTGTGCCTTATAGCATTAAGCATGAAATGTCCATAATATAAGGGATCCAAAGTCCCTAAACATGTTGTTCCTACCCCTAGAGGAACATGGCTAACAAACCACAACAATTCACAGAAGTTCTCCACTAGAAACTGCTCAAAAACAAGTCAATTCAGGATCAATTCAGAGGTTCCACTAGCTCTCTGCGCTGAAATGCAAAGTCTGCACTAGCTACCTGCACTGCAACGCAGGTAGAAGCACTACCAGGGTGCGCTGAGCGAGAATTGACAAATGGCAAGTTCATTCAACAAGGTGTCAAGACCCTGGAAGCTTCCAGAATCTTCCTCAATGACACTTGCCTCAGTGAATTCGACTAGTGATGAGTAAGAGGTTCTCAATCTCCAAGTGGAAGCAAGAACTGACAGAGGGAGAGGACACTAGTCAGATCTCAAGCTGACTCATCCTCTCTCCAAACATCTATATATGGATCTCTCCTCCATGAGATCTGGAGGCTGGAATTTTGTTATTGCAAAGAATTGTTGTTGGTTTGAGATTGGAATCATTGGGTGCTTAATGCTTTGAGGGAAGGTGAAGATAGGAATTTCATTTGCTGGGAAGGAGATGCTGGATTGGAGCCCTCTGGGTTGTATCTCTTCCTGAACCTTTTTATTCATCAATAAAGCTATCTTGGTTTCTCCTATATACTGGTGTATCTTTGATGTATGATTGCATTAGTATGTTTAGTTTATTTCTAATCCTGAACTAGTTATGAATATGAATCTATGTCTTTGTGTAGTGTTCTCTTCTTGTGATCTTGCAGAAACCTCTTGAAGCTGGGCGAGCGAGAAGGCAAGTAGCTGGGAACTCCCAAAGAGAAGAGAAACCGGATCGAGGGACAAACGGAAGACACCGGTTAGTCCATCCATCTCTCTTCATTCTTAATTCATAAAGGAAGAATACTAGAGTAGCTGTTTCTGTTTGTTGCTAAGGCATTGTCACACCTTAGGTGGATAGGATCGTCCTGCATAGGCATTTTTTCCCACAAAAAATTGGCGACTCCGCTGGGGACATCTGTTTAGTCATTTTATTTGTGTTTCCATCATTGTTTGTTTCATAGACTCAACAACAACAATCGAACTGCATCTGCTATTCTCAGAGGCAAAGTAGACAGCTGCTGCTTTGATCCAATCACTGGATTTGTCTATGATCTGAACAATGGACTCATAAATGATTTGATGATCCTTTGTGATAGATCTTAGCCCTTCCTCAAAGCATCCCTTTGATTGTACCTTGCTTGTTGCTTTGATTTGGCCTGAAACTGTAGATTAAATAGCAAACTGTGACCCAGAACCCAGTGAGAAACTCTCGTTTCTCCTTCAGCGCAGACCCTGTGAAGAGGTTCTGAATTTCAACACAGGTCCCGTGAAGGCTACCTGCGCTGAATGTCAAAATCCCTGTGTTGAGGGTGCGCCGATCCAGTTAGACCTTGTGCAGCTGGGGTTCTCTGCTCTGTTTTACCTTGTTTTGATCTCTGATTTTTGCAGCCTGTAACCAGCATAGGTGTTAAACTCACATGGACAGCAAGACGGATGTGAAAGATAAATCAGTGAGTACATTTTTTATTAACATAAGATACACATTTATAGTACAATAGGTGACTCTTGGGTTTCAGATCCCAAGGTCTCTTGGACTGCTTAGTCTTTTCGGCTTCCACACTAACCCTTTAGGATTAGGTGTCCAACATTCCCCCCCTTAATCCGAAGGGTTATGTATGAGTCCAAGAAAAGAGCTGTAATACAAAATGTGCAAAAAATACATGGCAGCACTAGGCTGAATGTGCTCTATGAAATGTTGGTATAAAGGGCGGTGGTTTAAGGATGACCACCAACACTGGAACGCTTAGTGCAGTTCCCGGAACTCTTCCAAGACTGGCAAGAAACTGAAGTTTTCTGCTAGAGGAAGTGATCCTATTTTTTTAAAGAGGGAAACCTTCAACCATAAAAAGGGAGGTCTCACCCCGCATAAAAGGTAAAACTTCAACCTGAAAAGGGAAGTCTCAACCTGTGATGGTTTAAGGATAACCAACAACTCTGGAATGCTTAATGCAATTCTTGGAACTCTTCCAAAGCTGGCAAGAAGCTGGAGTCTTCTGCTAGAGGAAGTGTTCTCAATCTGTGTTCATGGGCATCTTTGTTTCTGGCTGCAACTCTGAAACGGGTGTGGCAGGTTGTGGCTCAGGCTCGCTTGATGTGACTTTGAAGCTTGTAGATGACCATCATTTCCCCCCCGTCAGGTACAAGGTGAGAAGATGGAGAAAACTCAACTGCAAGACTGTTCAATACTCTGGAACAAGTTTTGACATGTGTTTGGAATATCTTCTTGGCTGTTGATGCCCATTGCCAAGAAGCGATCCATCCAAGATGAATCTTTGTTCTTGCAGGATGTTTATTTTTGAAGCATCTGTGTGAAGAATGACTGGTTTTATGACAGTGCTTACATGGATGAAGATCAAAACAGTGATCTTTCAAATGGCCAACTCGATCACAATGTTGGCATTTCACGATCTGTTGTTTTTGTTGTTGTTGCTGTGGAAGAGGGGCAGAGTCTGGAACAGCTGAAGCTGAACTGTCATGAGGAGCAGGTGAACTGTCATTAATGAAACCAGCACTCTGAAACTGAATGGGCTTGGCATAGTCTGGAATATGAAAGGACAAGTCCTTGTCATATCCAAGACCGGTTCTGTGCTTGTTGTGGACAAGCTGTTCCCAAGGTCTGATGATGGGCTTGGGAAGTGCAGACTGAACCTCTGCATTTGCATGTAACTTTGCTACTTTATCTGAATGAACTGTAACATTATTGACTTGCTGTTTATGGGAGTCTGCTTCATTGTTCTGAACAGAAACAGGTTCAGAATGATGACTCCACTGGTGTAATTCTTCCTGCTGTAGCTTTGTTTCAAGCTGCAAAAACTCAATATTCTCATGTGCAGTTTGCAGAGAGGTTTGGATGTCAAAGAGAGTTTCTTTGTTAACTTTGACCATCTCATCAACAGTGGAATGAATTAGGATATTCAATAACTTTAATGCATCTTCAAGTCTGGCCATTTTTCTTCAATGTCACTTAAAAAACACAACTGAGGCAACAGCAACAGAAAAATAATATTGTACTCTTACTACAAGATATTGTAAGGGCTTATCAAGTGGCAACAATGTCGCGAAAATGGTTGATGGAGCAGGACCTGAGTAAGCTGGATGTTACCAAGTTAAACTACAATAAACATTTCTCGTCAAGCTACAATAAACATTGGTACAATTGGGCACATGGTAAATCAACAGTCCACAGTTCGTTTCAAGAATGAACTGGAGCATAACATCACCAATGCAAAAAAAAAAATATAAATGTGAAGATGAGCGTTGTCCTCAACTTCAAACTTCAGAGCATCTAGCTGCTATGGAAATCATGCAAAATCTCTACAAGAAACTGCAAAAAAAATGACTTCCAAAAATGTCTTCAAAAATGCTTCAAATTCACTTCACAAATATTCAACTCCGAAAATGAAGGTAGCCTACCAACAACACGGTTTCTTCAATAAGCTGTCATAGGCCCTTGGTCTGATCTAAACATGAAATAATTTGTGCCAGCCAATCTGGAATTTTCAATCACCAAAGACAAACTTGAATTTACTGCTTGGGAGTTGCTACATGCATAATGGATGTGATTCTGGGTGAGGCTTCTCCAAATTTATTGGTCATTGGAAGATCAACCCAACAAATCGGATCTGCAACAAATAAAACTCCTTCAAGGCAAACAATCCAGGTAACAATCCGAGTTCGAATCTGAACAAGTGCTCAACAGAATATTCACCTCAACAGAATATTACTTGAAAAAAGATGACTAAACTCAGAGATAGTGAAACCTGGTATACACACTGCCCAGAAAACTTCAACTCAGTGTTTTACTTTAGCAACAGAGGTTCGACACTTTGTGCTATTTAATGGATAACAATAGACTTCACTGGAATTTCAGTTCACTTCACTGTATTAGTATTTCAAGTCCCGCAATTTCAAAAGCCACTTGCAGCCAGGTCACGCACAGATCATAAAATAAAGCACAAAATTTTTGAGAAAATATCTCTCACTGTAATTCGAAACCAACAATCCCCGCAGGCCAAAACTTAAGTACTAAAAACTGAACTTAAACGTTTACTTTCTCACAGAGTGCATACAGTAGAAAACCCCTTTACCGGGCAGCGGCTACCATGGCGTGAAGCCCCTCCAGGATACCACAGCTGTACCAATGACATTTGAAGCCCCCACAAGAGCACTTGCCGCAACATCAGAAGCAATACCAGCACTCTGAAACACATTAGTGGAGTAATAAACAACCGCATTTAAAAATCTCAGGTAGAAGCAAAGCTAGTACAGGACCAGCTCCCAAAGGAAAATGAAATGACGTACATGACAGTCCCGAGAACAGTCTTTATAAAACGCAGCGATTCAAATGCACCAGCTTACCATGTCTTTTGAAACATCCTGGATTTCCACCTTTGCTCGCAAACGATATTTCTTCAAGTGGTCAAGAAGCTCATATAGGAAATGAATGTCGACGTCAGCGAGCAGGGCAGGTTGATGTGGATCTCCGCCCGAGCCAGAGCCGGTCTCGTCGAGCTTTTCCTCGGTCCGGATGGGGCGATAAACGAACAAGTCATACAGAAATCTTCCCTGGGGAGTGAGAAACGCCGTATAGATTGAGCCGCTGAAGACTACAGGCTGGTTTCAATCAATCCGCACTTCAACTTTCTTATAAATAAATCCTCTCACCCAACGAAAGAAGTAACCGCGGTTATGATGCTACAAATGTCACCATTTATGGTCTCAATCGACCCGTCTTATATGTCAATACAAGCTTACGAAGGCGCCAAAATTCAACTCTGTCTCCACCTTACAGAAATACACAAAATACCAACGCTGTAGAAATTACCCATGGAGATTGCGGACATGGACATTCAAAATGTTTTGAGTTCCTTTGACTAGCGGCATTTTGAATTACTTTGACTATCGTATAGAGACATGCTCCCTTGAAATCTCTCGAAAGAAACCGCAAACAACCTTCCAGACTTCGTAGAAATGCTGGGACACTCACTCTTCCCTGGTCGTGGAGACTCCAGTTGCATCCTCTATGAATTAAACTACCAACACAAGAATATAGAACGAAACAACCAATTCTATTCATGCATTCATGGCCTTTCAAAACGTATAGAGAGCCACGAAGGGAAATTGTCACACACTTCCACTGCGCATAGGCCACCACGCTTCCACTTCAATGTATGATTGTGTGGTATAATCGGCATGGCAGGATACCACTCGTATTAACTGTGTGGTATTAGCTGTGTTCTATATGTCATATAGAAAATAGAGGAGCGGTGTCAAATTGGACATGAAGGGAGCGAGAAGTGGTAGTCCACAATAGTCACGGAGCCATGAGAACTATGTCACCAAGAGAGCGTATGTATTGAGCAACTGTGTAATCATATATAAAACTGTTGAGAAGAAGGTTCAAGGCATCAGATGAAAACAGACTCCAAGCAGAATATAACAGGCTTATGGAGGGATTAGCTCAAGGCTTGGATTTTCCTATCTCAGACGCATGGATTGTTAATCCTCTTCTACCGTATGATATAGTAAAATAATTTGTTACCATTCGTTAGCTCTGAGACCATACATTACCAGGCGTTTCAATTCAGCACTGGCGCTACTGCTATCAGTTACGTTACCAGGCGTTTCAATTCAGCACTGGCGCTACTGCTATCAGCGCAATTCCTCCAACTGAGCCAGCGATTATACTGGTAGTCTTCAGAAAAAGAGTCTTCAGGCAGCGTGCGTTTCACTCAGCAGGCAGTGTTACCGTTTCAGCTCTGACATCATTTGGTATGCAGCTTCAGAAGAGCAGGGCGCAGGTACAGCGCAGGGATGGCAGAATTAATGGAGCGTCATAGAAGACTAGGCCAGCTCTAGTCAGCACTATTCAAGGCAACTCAGACCAATTGCTCAGGGAAAATAGGCCACTCATCATGGCTCTGATACCATGTTAAACTCACATGGACAGCAAGACGGATGTGAAAGATAAATCAGTGAGTACATTTTTTATTAACATAAGATACACATTTATAGTACAATAGGTGACTCTTGGGTTTCAGATCCCAAGGTCTCTTGGACTGCTTAGTCTTTTCGGCTTCCACACTAACCCTTTAGGATTAGGTGTCCAACAATAGGTACCTGTCTGATAACTCCTTTTCTCTGCTTAAATTCCACCTCCTTTTGTACAAAAAGACTGTGAGTGTTTTTATGTGTTTGTGGTGTCATTTACAGTTTTCCTTTGCAAGAGTGAAATAGTCATCCTGTAGCCCTTGATTCAGATCTGTTGATTGTGATCTTAGGAGAGAGTTCATTGGCTGTTTACAGTTGATTATACATTTACTTTTGCTTTTGGTTTGAGTTTGTCTCTTTTAAGTGTCGAAACAAGTGTTCATTTCGAAAATCGTTAAGTGTTGTAATCTCTTCTACCCTTTCTGATTTCGAAAAAGTAAACTTGTTTGTATTTGTCATTTAAAATCAAATTCAAAGTTGTGCAAAAAGCTTTCTTTTTAGGCATCAATATTAAGAGAGCGGAAAACAAACACCTACATTGTGCATTTGCATCTTGATAGTTTGCATGCTTGATTTAGGAAAAGTGCATTAGAGTGTGCTGATTGCTCTTTGAGAAAAGATGGTGTCTTTCTTTTCCCTTTGTAGCTAGGATTTTCATGGTTGAAAAGATATAAAAAGCTTGCTTATCATCTTTAGACTGCATTTAGGAATTGTATCATACATCTCGTGGTGAACCTCAAAAGGCAAACTTCTAAAAAGATCAACCTAAAATAAATTGAATGAACTTAACAATGCTTTGAAACATAACGCACAACATAGAGGTCTAGGCTAGAGACGTGTTCCGGTGTCGTAAAGCCTGGTGACTGTCGATCTCGCTGATGGTGGGTGATTCCTCCTGAGGGACGATAGCGCCAGTACTGATTGTGCTCCCACGTACCGTCGCGTATATATTGGGAGACCCCTATAGGCATAAAACCTTTATCCTTAGGAAGCCGTGTCGGCCGCCCTACTAATCGCAATGCACTGAACACAACATTCAGGAAGATCGAGCGCCCGTACCTTAAAAAGTATTCTGCGGTTTTGCGAAAAGTTTGGCACACCCTCTACCTAGAACTCCAGAGTAGTTCCTTTTGGCCTTTTTCAGACTCTATAACGGAAAAAGTCCATCCGAGCATTTGTCACTTCGGGCTCGTTAAAACATCGAAGGAGACTAGAGTCATCTTTAGCTTTTTCTCGACTCTTTAAAAGTGAAAAAGCAAGTTGTGTCTAAAGCGTCGTTAAAATTTATTTTAAACAGAAAAATCACCCCTATTCCTGCGTTGATCTTTAGGTTGAGAAAATGGAGCACACCAACCAAGGAATTCCCCTTGGTGGAAATCCTAGTCCCTTCTCCTCTTGGGGAGATATTGGTGCGCCCCATATGGCCACATTGTCGCTTCCAGGACTGACAATTGGCCTGCCGGTCTGGCTCTTTTCAACCAATGTCGTTCAGAACACCACTATTCCTGAACAGTCGAATCAACAGTTAGACCAGACCAGAGTTACCCACCAGCCTTCTACTTCATCTAATTCTCCCTCTCCTCCTTCCTCTTCGCTTGACGGAACTGGTAAAACAAAAAACCAAGTTCCTAAGGAGAAGAAGGAAAAGAATAAGAAAGAGAAGAAGAAGAAGGAGCCAAAAGCGACTGGGGGCAAACAAGTGGCGTCTGACAAAAATCCACACACAACACTGACTAGGCCTAAATCGCCATGTGTCATATGCAAGGGAGACCACTTCCACAGAGATTGTCCCTGCATCCCTCGGATACTAAGGGACTGGTCTCCCCGTTTGCACAATTCGGTAGCGTCAACCTCTGATAGCCATGTTGACAGCTCACCATCAACTAGTGAAAGTGAAGTCACAGGACAGAGAGGGAAAGCTAGATTTCCCTGCAAACTGTGTGAAGGCGACCATGCCATCCACCGTTGTCCCTTCTTAGACGAGGCTAAAAGAGTTTTTGAAGATCGCCCGATTTTACGAGCGCAACTTCCTCCTGGATATCAAAAACTCCTGCCAAGTCCTTCACTAGTTGAGAACCCGGCTGGCCCGCTCAGGTGGTCAGCCGAAGCACCTATCATTGAGGATGAACCGTCTGAATCCATACCTGACGAAAGTCAAAAGGTTGAGGCAGAAGTTGACCCGGTTTTGCCTTCAGAGGCTCTATCTTCGAATGATACCATCACAGAGGAGAATAAAGACGACACTGTCCAAATTCTCTTCATCAACACAAACTCCGACGAACAAGGGGGCAATTTGCCCATTCCTTTATCGCAGGAAGGAACTTCGTCAGAGTCATACCCGGCCGTCTATTCGGTCCCACCACCAAGAAACCTGGTTGTCTCATTCGACTGGAACCAACTAGGCAGACCCCATTTGCCAGCAAGCATACCATTCAGAATTATCGTTCAAATATACAGAATGGTAATGGCTGGCACCATCATTGATGAGGAGGCATCTGTGAGTATCCTTTCCTCTATTGCTTGGAAAGTGCTTGGTTCGCCAATGCTTTTGCCTGAAATGAGAAATCTGACGGGCTTCGATAAAGGAACCAATCGACCTTTAGGGATCCTCCCCAATGTGCCTATCACATTGGAAGGGAAGACCGTTCAAATGAACGTGATGGTCGTTCAAGGACCCTTGGATTATAACCTACTCCTTGGATGAGACTATATATATTGCATGGGAGCCATCGTCTCCTCACTTTTTAGAGTAATGTGTTTTCTGCACGAAGGAAGAGTGGTCAAGCTCGTAGACCAGCTTTCATTTCCCAGATCACGCATCGCAAATAGTCATATACCATCCCTAAATGGTCTCTTCACACAAGAAATGTCTCAACCCACGGTCCGTCCTCCTGATGAGCGCGAGTAATCCGGGAGGATATGACCGGAACCCAGGGGGCATGCGTCCTGGTCTGCTTCGGCAGGAAAACTTTGGGTATAGGGTAGGTTTCCGCGGGAGAATATGACTAGTCCGTACCCCGTCCGTGGTTGGAAGAGGGGTTGTTCTGGAATAAGATTCTTTTGTCAAAGTTACGTGAGAGGGCGGGCGTCGTCACTCACCTTTGTTTATCTCGGTAGACATCGCCGAAGAAGTGTTTCGTTTGAAAGATTAACAGAACAATCTTTGGGTGACCTGAAAGAGGTAGGCCTCTCTCGGTAAAACAATTGTTTTGGCGGAAGATGAAGTAGAGGTAACCTTGAAACTCTGTTTTATGCCTGGGGGCATGCAAACCTTTTGGAGTGCAAGCAAGGGGCGGCTATTTATTTTTTAAATTTTTAGGTCCTTCCCTTTAAACCTGTAGGTCTAATCCTTTAAACTCGTAGGATTGGTCGTTTCCGAGCTTGCATAACGAAAGGATCCGGAGCAAAGCTTTGTGAGATGAAGCTCCATAAAAAATAGAATCTTAATGAGACATTCTTATCATATGACTGGATTAATCGAGCAGTTTTAGCACACAGTTCATGCTCGTTAAAAAATAAACGCAAGATTCGAGCAGTTTTAACACACAGTTCATGCTCGTTAAAAAATAAACGCAAGATCCGAGCAGTTTTAGTGCATAGTTCATGCTCGTTAAAAAATAAACATAAGATCGAGCAAGTGTTTCAATCCGCGTTTAAGATCGTTAAAAAATGAACTACCCAGTAAATAACCACAGTGAATGTAATATCATCAGCCATTAAAGCCTTGGTCGTGTTTGCACCGTCACCTCCACTTTTCCATTGGCCGATCATTCACCTCCATATGATTGTTTACCCATTTTGAGGAACAGCTGCGAAGAGTGATTTCACTAGCCATCCTTGTGACACTGCCGTGATTGGAAAATTCCAAGCCTTACCTGGAATCAGCTGCTAACCCGTTTCATCACTCGTTCCTCAAAAGACGAGTCTTCTTTAAGCTCTTTTCATCTGACTTGTAAAATATGAAAAGATTGCCAAGTTTTGGCCTTCCAGCTCGTTAAAGCGACCGGAAGTGCTATCCCTCCTCTAGATTTTAATCTTTTTGGACCTGAGGGATTATTGCACAAAAAGATCGAGCGCTTGTTTTGTTCGGCTCGTTAAAACTATCGAAAACTCATCCCTTCTGTATTGTTTTATACTTTTTCAGACTTAAGGGATTAGATGACGAAAAAGGACTTTCGGAGTTGACTTTACGTACCTTTCTAGACTCTCTAAAAATGAAAAGTGTTAGTGTCGGTCTTGAAGCCCTCCATCAGCGATCAAAGCTCTTTGCATTTGCATAGGTAGGTGTCTCATCAGTGTCAAGTTTTGCATCCCGTTAGGCATGCCATAACCCTGATGGAGGAGCTGGTCTATTTATACCCCTCTTGGCTTTGCTGGATCAGGTCATATCAGTCATTAAGCTCTTTCAAGCTTGTCTTGTTTTGTCTTGAGGTCAAAGTCCTAGGTCTAGGGTTTTGGTCATTTATCTCTGCAAGGTCATGTCTCTGAAAGTCCATGAGTGCTCAGCAAGCTAGAGGGAGGAATTGTAAACATGTTTCTTCGATATTTTTATCTTGTACAGTGAATTTTCACCTTGGATTTAAAAACTCTGTTTTTAAAGCCAAGGTCATTTTTTAAAATTTTTTGTAAAAAGTGATGAAATTTCAAAAGACTGCAGCGGACATTATGAAAACCCTGGTCCCCTTGCCAAGATCCCTCAGATGATCTACCTGCAAAAAGAATCAAGAAAAAGCACTAAAAGAGTCGATTTCAGGGCAAAAGGAAGCCAAAAAGTCAGTTTTATAAAGTGTCAAAGATAAAATTTAGAAAGTGGGTTTGAGCATTAAATATTTTCAAATGGAGTTTATAAAAGTTCAATTTCCCTCCTATTAGTCTCATTGTGCATCCAAAGCATGGTTGAGAGAGAGTGAGCAAACATCAAGAGCATTGGGCGAAAATTGGTCAAGGTTCGAGCTCAAGACAGGCGCGCGACCCATCAGGCCAGGCGCGCGACCCGTCAGGTGCGCGCGACCCGTCAGAGGCCATCCAGTAGTTCAGTTTTTGAACGGGCGCGACCCGTCAAGCGCGCGCGACCCGTTGGGAGGGGCGCGCGACCCGTCAACCTGTTCTCTGCAATCTCCTTTCAAATTTGCTCAATCTTCCTCCAAGTCATCGAATTTGTTCAAGGTAGGCTCTCTACACATCATTTTGGTGGTTGGTTATGAATGTAAGCCCTCATGCTTGTGTTTTAACCTCAAATCATGCAAGTGAAAAGACACTATATGGCTGCATTGTTAATGTTTAAATGTGCTAGGGTTTGTGTTGTTTCAAGGTATTTCCCTTGGTAAATTGTTTCCCTCCTTCCCATTTTACTCATATTTGCATTCATATCTATTTTCCCATACTATTTTATAAATAAAATGCAAACCCTCCCTTCTCCCTAATCACTAAAAATACAAACCCTATCCCTCTCCCAAAGCATCAAAAAACTCAAACCCTAATCTTGCTGCACCATATGCATGTGTAAACACAAGAATTTGTTGGTGAATATGTAAAGAGTTTTGTAAATATGTTTCCCTATCTTTCCCTGTTAATGCATGTATTCATATTCCCATATGTTCACTGTTTATACATGTATTCCTATATGCAGTGATTTTGTAAATGATTCCCTATATCCTTGTTATGTACATGTATGCATGTATATATGCAAATATTTGTTTGCAATGTATTCCCTAAATTCCCTGTTATTCATATATTCCTAATTCCTTGTGCAAGAGGTCCCTCCCTTAACATTTCCCTCATGTCATTGTCCCCTTGAAACAACATAGAATTCAACACTTTTACAAGCAGAAACAACAGTACATTTTGTCCACTCTGCTCCTCAAACATGTCAGAAACCGAAACATATGAGCAGAGTGATGACCAAGCATCAGTGTCAGAGGTTGAGGTACAGAGGAGGCCACATAGAGGTGGAAAAGGTGGCCATCACAGGAGAGAGGAGCCTACTTCTTTGGCAGGTCTACAAGCTTGTCCTTTGGCAGTTTCTTGCTTTCAGTACATGTCCTGTTATGAGTTTTGTGAGAGGATCTCTCGGATTCAACATCACCGAGAGTTGGCCCACCTCTTTGTCTTGCACTTTCATGAGGGACATGTTAACCTTGCTGGGGTGGATTTCATTTTGACACCCGAGATCATTGCACAGGCTACAGGGATTCCAAACTTCGGGGAAATTTGGAATAAGCGTAAGGTATTGGATACAGTTCACTTTGAGCCTTTTGTCCGGCCACCATTCATGAGACATTTGGCCGGTGTGTTTCCTTTCAGGTTCCTCCGGAGTCAGTATGCCCCCATGTTGAGACTCATCATGCTTTATTTCACCTGTGAGGGCAGATTTTCCCAGGTATACTCATATCACATTCGCCTCTTGATGCACTTCACTCGAGTGCGGATGATGAACATCCCGGTCTTCTTTTATCAGAACATTGAGAGGATGGTCTCCGTCATGCAGAGGAAGAACCCGGCCCAGCAGTACAGGAGCCTATGTCATTATGGTTTGATTCAGCTCGTAGTCTTGCATCAGTTGGCTCAGCAGGGCATCTCATGGGAGGAGTTCATTTCCCGTGAGTTTTTCACAGCACCACCCCAGCCACATCCTGAGGTCATTCAGGAGGAGGGAGGACCATCTCAGCAGCCTGATATTCCGGTCACTCGACATTTTAGTTCCTCACCTCAGCTCACTTATCAGAGAGGCCAGAGGACCTTGTTTGCAGCAGCTCGGCGAGTACTATCTCCACAGCAGGTGGAAGGGGTCTCGCCTTCATCATCGGCTCAGCGAGTGTTATCTCCACATCAGGTGGAAGGGGCCTCGTTTTCTTCACCAGCACAGGTACCAGAGAGGGGCAAATAGCCCATGATTGATGAGGGTCCATCAGGAGTTCCCGATATTGAGTTTGTTGACCTTGAGGCCAGTTCTCCTAGCCAAGAGGCAAAGGAGATCATTCAGCATCTCAGAGCTGAAAATGATGCCTTGCAGAGGAGATTAGAGGGGGCACAATGGACCATCACCTACCTTGAGCAGCGCAACAAACAGTTGGAAGATGAGCAGGCACTTGATGAGTTATGGAGGATTCGTAGTGACTGAGTCTTGAACCGAAGAAGACCTGGTGATCCATTGCCCGCTGACCGAGAGTCCATGCTCATCCAGGAGAACGCACACTTGGAGAGGCTGTTGGCTAAGGCCAACCCAGAGAAGAAATTTCTGAGGAACATGAAAAACCATTACTGGGCAAGAATGCATGTGTGCAAGGCCAAGATGAAAATGTTTCAAAGGCGGTTGTCCAAGGCCCTTAAACGGAAAAAGAGGACCAATCCACTCCGTATCTTGGCTAAGGCTTCCCTCAAATATCAAGGCACTAATTAGCCCAGCCACAGCACAAAACCCAAAAAATTTTGAGAATTTTGGGTGAATTTTGACATTTTCAGGCAATTTGCAGGTTTTTCCCATTAACGGGTCTCACCCCACGCGCGATCCTTCATCATGGCAACTCCTTTTGGCGAAAACTCAGCATTTCTAGATTTTTCATGCAAAGTTACATATGCCCATGGATGGACTTGAGATTTTGTGTAGTTTTGGTCCCCCAAATGGTCAAAAAACTACCAAAAAATGACTTTCTGACCCTTTTTTGAGTTGCAGAAACCAGTCTTGGGATAATTAAGTTTTTACAGGGAAAATAACCTCCAAATTCAAAAATTTCAGTTGGGTTGGAAAGTAGACTCACAGACCTTTCCAACAAGCCCACTTTTGCTCAATTTGGACACCTGAAAGTGCCTCAAACATCGCTCCAAAGGCGCGCGACCCATCAGGCAGGGGCGCGCGACCCGTCAGGCAGTTTTTGCCAGATTGCATTGTACAGCCCAGAAAACGCAGTTTTGACCCAGTTTGAATTTTTGGGGTGGAAGATGATTATCTTTGATGTAATTATTGTAACTCTAAGACACTTTTACTCTTATGTAACATTTCTAGAAGATTCATTCATGAAAAGGGTAAATATTAAATGAATGAATTGGTTTCCTAGTTTATAGAGGCAAGTTGTTTTGACTGCCTAGTTTGTAGTTCTTAGTTTAGAAGTGGTTGATACAGCTCCTAGGATAGTGAGCTCGACCCATGGAGGCAGGGAAAGAGGTTAGATCATCTATATTATGTACTTTCTTGCTCATTTTCATGGTTGGACTCTTGAGGGAGAAGCTATCATTGTATTATTTCACTGTATCTCTGCAATTTTTGGCTAAGGAAGACCAGGGTTTTGCAGTCCTCTTTGGTATTCTTGTGGACTCATGTGTTGATGGTGTGCTTCTCAATGTACTTGTAAGCTTGTTATGTGATTCATTTCCTTTCTTTTATTTCTGCACATTAAACAAATGAAGTGTTAAAGTAAGAATTCATGCCTGCCATGCTCTGCTTTTAAGTTTGTTTAATTTCAATGTTTTCTTCTGTCTAAAGAGAATTCAAAGTTATTGTTTTCTCTCTTTAGCTCTTTATCTTTCATTCCTGACCATCCACCTCAGTTAAAGGCATCAACGCTGTCTCCTACCTCGCCCCAAGGAACCCCCTGCAGAAATTGTGTCTAATCCCCGCACCCAAAATTGCCCTCTCCTCAATTTGCCACCAAAAACCCAAAAAACCCCAAATCAAACTCTTTGATCAGTTTACTAGCCTAATATCAGTGTTACCTCATTGGTCATCTCATCTATTGAAGATTTTACGAGATAGACTGGAGAGAGCCTTCTCCTGCCCCGTAGGGCTAGCTACGAGGCTAAATGGTTTGATGTTGCCTTGAGGTTTACCTTTCTCAGCCTGAGGTGAAATTTCAAGCGCTAACAAAAAGGACCGAGTTATCTTTGTCACTAGGCTCGTTAAAATCATTAAATAGCGACAAACTTGTCTTTAGACGAGAACGAGTTTCACTATCGCTAGGCTCGTTAAAACATAGCGATGGGCTTGCCCGAAGGGCAAGTTATAGAACAAGCATATGTTATCCTCCTCAACCTTGACAAAAATAAAGAGGTACTGGTCAGCAATGACTGGGGAAAAATTGGGAGAAACTAAAGAAAACTTTGATGGTAGCAAGTCGCTCTTGAACATGACACTTTTCCTCCGTACCACAATCGGGTTGGGTTGTTTCATTCACCGGTCACATCACCATGGTCTCGCCATACCATCCATATTTGGGGTAATGCTACCGATCCATCGCATAAGTGTCGCCATATGTTCAAGAGAAGTCGTTCAGAGAAGTCAACCGTGTCCCATCCACTGCCATACATTATCCTTCATCCTTTCATGATCGCCACCCTGAATCATATGTCACCAGATCGTTTTCACCTCCATCAAAATCATTTGCTCCGTTCCATGTCACTGCTGTGGGATTCATTAAGGCCCTCCTTTGACGGATCGCTTCTTGTCGACATCAGCTCATTATCCAAGAAGTTGATCTAGGAACAACCCCTTCAGTACTTTGAAGCTTGCATGCCTCAATGGCAAGTTTCTCACTTCCGGCGACAGGTATACATCAATGACCTTCGACCGAAAGATTTTGCGTGGTGTTCGACGCCAAGTCCTTTATTCACACCACGTGAATTGTACTGCAGTACCTTGAGGGTCATTATCATTATCGGTGATTCCTCTCGCGCTTGTTAACGGTTTACCTCATTGACCGGTAATCAAGCGATGTCTTTCCATGTTCGACTTCAGAACTTTTCTCACATGGATCGACTTGTACTTAGAGTGAAGATCGAACGAGTTTGAAGACCCCAGATCTAGTTTCATCCATCCGGGCTGCGATATATATTCAGGAAAGATAAAGACATTGACATGTACATCATTGCAGCAGATAATCATCCTACCCAAAGGATGATAATTTCATCAAAATTATCGGTCTACCATCAGACGATTGTCTGTTCTATGTACAGAAAAATGAATTTATAAAGCTGAGCATGGGAATGCCCGCCTCAGCTAGATCATGAAAGCAGTATGAAAAATAATGTATTGTATTGTATTGTATTACAGGTCTCCTCCTAGCAATGAATGAACTTCGGATCCTCCTGATAAAGCATTTCACCCGATAAACGGCCTCATACTTTAGGGGGCAACTGTTATAGACATTTTTGTGCCTTACAACATTAAGCATGAAATGTCCATAATCTAAGGGATTCAAAGTCCCTAAACATGTTGTTCCTACCCCTAGAGGAACATGGCTAACAAACCACAGCAATTCACAGAAGTTCTCCACCAGAAACTGCTCAAAAACAAGTCAATTCAGGATCAATTCAGAGGCTCCACTAGCTGTCTGCGCTGAAATGCAAAGTCTGCACTGGCTACCTGCACTATAACGCAGGTAGAAGCACTACCAGGGTGCGCTGAGCGAGAATTGACAAATGGCAAGTTCATTCAACAAGGTGTCAAGACCCTGGAAGCTTCCAGAATCTTCCTTAATGACACTTGCCTCAGTGAATTCGACTAGTGATGAGTAAGAGGTTCTCAATCTCCAAGTGGAAGCAAGAACCTCCAAGTGGAAGCAAGAACTGACAGAGGGAGAGGACACTAGTCAGATCTCAAGCTGACTCATCCTCTCTCCAAACATCTATATATGGATCTCTCCTCCATGAGATCTGGAGGCTGGAATTTTGTTATTGCAAAGAATTGCTGTTGGTTTGAGATTGGAATCATTGGGTGCTTAATGCTTTGAGGGAAGGTGAAGATAGGAATTTCATTTGCTGGGAAGGAGATGCTGGATTGGAGCCCTCTGGGTTGTATCTCTTCCTGAACCTTGTTATTCATCAATAAAGCTATCTTGGTTTCTCCTATATACTGGTGTATCTTTGATGTATGATTGCATTAGTATGTTTAGTTTATTTCTAATCCTGAACTAGTTATGAATATGAATCTATGTCTTTGTGTAGTGTTCTCTTCTTGTGATCTTGTAGAAACCTCTTGAAGCTGGGCGAGTGAGAAGGCAAGTAGCTGGGAACTCCCAAAGAGAAGAGAAACCGGATCGAGGGACAAACGGAAGGCACTGGTTAGTCCATCCATCTCTCTTCATTCTTAATTCATAAAGGAAGAATACTAGAGTAGCTGTTTCTGTTTGTTGCTAAGGCACTGTCACACCTTAGGTGGATAGGATCGTCCTGCATAGGCATTTTTCCCCACAACAAACGGTTCTACACATATACTGCAGTATTGCATGCTTCTGCCCACAAGTGAATGGGTAGGCCCTAATCATGCAACATCGCTTGTGCAACACCCACGATCGTTCTGTTCTTCCGCTGAGCAACCCCGTTCTGCTATGGGTTATGGGGAGCTATGAGCTCTCCTCGAATCCCTTCTGCACTGCAGAAATCCTTGAACTCGCCAGAGATGTATTAAACACCATTGTTGCTCCTAAGAGCCATCACTTTCTTCCCTGAATCCTTCTCGACCAGTGCTTTGAACTCACAGAACTTTGAGTATGTCTCGCTCTTCTTCTGCATGAAGAAGATCCAGCACTTACGAGAGAAATCATCAACAAATATCACATAATACCTGTGTTTTGCTATTGAAGCTACTGAGAAAGGTCCACACACGTCTGTGTGAATTCTCTCAAGGATCGTCGTGGCACGACTATCCTTCTCATGAAAGGTGGCTTTCACAAACTTTCCCAAAGTACACCCCTTGCACTGATCTGACTGCACAAGAGTGCCTTTAGGAAGCCCTGTAGTGATCTGCTGCAGTATCTTCAAGGCTCCATGGTGAAAGTGACCTAATCTCATGTGCCACATCTCACCATCATCCCGGCTCACCAATCCTTCTGCCTTGCATGCCATTGCTGTGCATCCATCTACATGCAACTGATAAAGGTTCCTCACTCGAACCCCTATTTTCCGGGTTTCTCCAGTTGTCTTGTTGCGCAGGAAAGCCTTTCCCTCGCTGAAAACAACATCATATCCCTTGTCTTCTAACATTGCCATAGAGATAAGATTCTTCTTCAATCCTGGAACATGCATCACTTCCTTCAATATGAAGGGTTTACCAGACTCCCT
Source organism: Pinus tabuliformis (assembly GCA_031772625.1). Taxonomy (NCBI): domain Eukaryota; kingdom Viridiplantae; phylum Streptophyta; class Pinopsida; order Pinales; family Pinaceae; genus Pinus; species Pinus tabuliformis. Next base: position 306,018,038 of record CM062811.1, read on the forward strand.
CTCAAAGGAAATGGTACCGATACCAGTCGCACTGTATCTACCATCATCGCCCATCTCGATGTGCACTCCAAGATCTTTGTCCTCCAGATCATAAAACAAATCTTGATCTCCGGTCATGTGAAAAGACGCACCACTGTCCAAGAACCACACTGATCCCATCACACTTGAAACCAAGCATGCAATCAATGAAAAATCAAGCTCAAACTGCGAGGCTAGAGCCTCTCCTGCTGCAGATCCAGCAACTTGCTTGTTCTTCTTCTTCTGCGGACAATTAGTGGCATAGTGTCTGTGCTAGTGACAGTGAAAGCACTTCACCTTGGACATGTCCTGCTTTTTGCCTTTCAAAATAGATTGAGAAGATTTCTTGCTCTTCCCATTCTTTTCTTTGGCAGCCAAAGTGCAATTTTCTTCATCAGTTCCCTTTGATGAAGATCCGTCCCTGGTATTCCGCCTAATCTCCTCCGGCAAAATATCTGACCAAAGTCTCTCCCATCCTAGAAATTTCTCCCGACCATTGACAGAGTCCTAATAGGAATGCCAACTCTTTGGAAGACCAAGGAGAGCCAAGCTCACCAAGTCCTCATCATCGATAGTCACCCCCACACTTCCCAGCTCATCCCTGCACTGAGTGAACTTCATGAGATACTTGGGCATACTGTCTCCCTTCTCACATTTGATGTTTCTGAGTTTATCCTTGAGTGCCAGCTTCCTCTGATCGCTCTTGCTTTGGAATAGATCTTTCAATTCTTTCCACATCAAGCATGGAGAAGCCTTTCCATGCAGGCTGGACACAATGTGATCCTTCATGCCCTCCAACAGAATCCTTCGACACTTTGCTGTCTTCTTTTGCCAAGCATCAACTTGCGCAGTATCAGTAGGCTTTGGGACCTTAGCCTCTATGAAATCCTTCAGCCCATTATCATCCAACACTACCTCCATCCTGTCCTTCCATGCAATATAGTTTGAGCTGCTCTCAAGAGCATACTCCAATCGCAATCCGTTGAAAGACATTGCCACGTTGATACCAAGAAAACACTATTGAAAATTCGAATTCCACCAGCTCCAAACTTAACCGCCTTTGATCTAAGATTCGTGAGAACAAAGTATTTCTCATAGAGAGATTGACTATATGGGCTTTTACCGGATATCTCACCTTCCAAAGGAAGGATGAATCCAGAGGCTACCTGGCCCGATTACAGACTCTGCCTAAAGAAATAAAATGTAAACACTTTCTGAATAGTAGATCTGATGATCAACAACTCCGATACCATGTAGAAATTTTGAATAATAAACACTTATTCATAGAGATTATCCCGATTATACACTATTGTGGAATACATGCACAATACATAATCTCCTCTACGTTGATCATCAATTTAGTAGCATTAAAAACAATGAAACATCAATCGCATGCACACATTAACACAATATGTAACCCGGGGAAAGATTACTGTTGAAAACCCCACACTATCTGTATATTAATGATTGAGAACATGTAACAATACATAGTACAATACTCCTCTCAAGTATCTAGCACTATCTCCACCTGTTACGCACAAAACTAGCTCAGATCCGAACAAGTCATAGGTTCAAATCTCCTCCGCTGCTTTGCTTGCCTCTATTGCACAATACCAAGTGAAAATCATGTGAACACAAGCTATTTCACTGGGAATATACTAAGCAATCCTCATGGGCATACTCAATCCATTGATTGTGTAAGATCTCATGCACAACTATAGTCACAATTGATAGCAATCTCAACCTCTAACACCTGTCTCCACTGAACTATACATGCACTGAGTTAACTGATGTATTCTTCAGTTGCATTATGAGTTAATAATTAGTGAATTAATTTAATAAATTAATTCACATCACTCATCACTAGTCTATTTGTAGTTAGACTAATTACAACTAGTTTAACCAAGTCAATCTGAACACAACTCCATCAACTCCACAATCAACTCCACCAAACTCAACTGCTTGAGTTCTAACTAAAGTCCTGCATGCATTAGCTCAACTGACCCTCAAGAAAAGCATATTTCCTTCTGACAGCTGCATGTGCCACATCTGTAGCTCAAATTGAAGTGCTCCAAGAGGATAAGATAATTTTATAGTCTAAATATTATTATGAGACAATAATATTTGACTTTTCTATTTTTAGCCTGGCAATCTAAAAATAGACATTGATCACTCCGCTGTGAACCAGAAATAGAAGTCCATCTATTTTTCCCAACATGACCAATCATCCATAAACAGCATCCTACAACTCATAGACCATGATCCATATGTCTAAAAATAGACAGTCTAAAAATAGACTTTGCGCCATAATTTGCCTGCGGGCCCACTTAGTGAAGGTGACTCCTTTCCACTAAGCTCCATCATCTTGTTGCATTCTCAACAAGTACCCATGGACAGGCTGTCTGAGTGGCTGACTTGTCTTCTGAGGGTTTTGTTGATGATGTTGGATGACTATTTGTGATGTTCCTTCGATTCCATTTCCTTAAGGTTACCTAGGAGGTCAAATCCTATCATAGTGGCCTCTCGTCGCATGTTTACCCCAGCTGGCCAGTTTCTTGAGTAGATGTGGGAGGAGGGTGTTACAGCGTGGAATCAGAGCACGGTTGCACTCTTCTTGGGTTGTGTATTTGTCATGCATTCATGTTGGTTTCATATGTGTTCCTTATGCATGTAGTCCATGTGCTTGTTGCATTTGCATGGTGTTGATCATGGTTGTAGTGATGTCACCATGTGAAGGTTGAAGTTGTTGCCGTAGAGTATGTCTTCATGTATGAATGGTTGATTATGCAGTTGTTATGCATGTATGGTCTTGGTTATAGTTATGCATGGATAGTAGGGAAAACATGCCTTGTGAAGTCATTATATGCAATTTAGACCATCATGGTGATATTGGTTGTTATGATGCTAATGTGTTGGCTGAAATAGAATAGGAGATGCAAATAATTAAAGTGAAGTTGCAACATTGGACCTCGAGGCAAGAGCAAATCATCATACATGTATTGTATGTTTGGCATGCAGGTATGTAAGTTAAGGATCGTCATATGCATTAGGTTTATATACATTCGGTTTATGTAGATTTCTTTTGATGTTATGGTTACATTCATGATAGGTGTTAGTTGATTAGTGTAGTTATATGCACATGTGTCAGATAGTCAAGAATGATAGTAACCTGTATTTGTATACATTGTTATTATATAACCTGATGATTATGTTATATGTTGATTGATGAGTATATTATAGGTTAACTTGTTGATTTTATATGACTGTTAGATTGAAAATTAGGTTATATGTTGTCGATGAGAATGATATATAGCTTATGGTTGTTATATGCTAGTAACTTGATGATTATGGCTATTTTATTAAGATCTTAAGGTCATGTGTATCATGCTATTGGATCGGCCTATGAAGATGGTTAAGGTTATGGCATTCATGTATGAATCAACTTATTATGTTACTAATTTATATTGATCGTACATATGTGATTGCTATGCATAAATGATAGATGCTTATGTATTTATGATGTGAACATGTTAGTTAGTGTTATGGATATCATGATCTTATTTATGTTTGAGTTGGTATGTTGTAAAGTTATATTTTTCTAAATAGATTTATTGTGCAGACAAGATATCTTCCCATGAGATACATTAAGGTACAAGATTTCTTATGTCATCTATTTAGGGTTTGAATGTTTTATTATGTTGTCTATTTGGTGTTTGAGTGTTTGGTGCCTAGTTGATTTATTTAACGTGGTACGTTTTCAAGTGGGTTGAATTTTTGATGACTTTCATAATATGAGTATGCGTTCCAATGATCTTGATTTAAGATGGTTTTACTAACACATATGTGTTGAGACAGTTGACATGTACTTGAGTGTAGTAGGTAATAGTTGTAGCATTATGTCTAATGACTATGAGTTCACTATGGATTATGACTTGTTTGTAAAATTTGATCTAAAATTGATAAATATGATTGTCTTGATATTTGGAACATGTGGTTGACATGTGTGAGAAGTTGCAGGAAACATACTTGGTATTAGCGTGATGAGGTAATAATTGATGTGCTTATATAACTAACAGTTGGGTGACGTGACATTGTATAGTAAGACTTAGTTGTAGTAGGGTAACAGTAAAGAAAGGAATCATGTAAGAATTCCTTTGGCTATGTTTGGAAATCCTAATTCGAAATGAACGAGTTCTTTTGCATACAAGAAGTCTTCTTAACCTTGATATGTGCTAGATTCATGAACATGTACTTGACTAGTATATTAGCTAGTCTTTAGTTACAGGTGGATCTGTCAAAGGATTAGAGTCCCTTTAGAGATGGTGTGGATATGTTTAGTTGCAAGAAATGTGCTTGGCACAAAAAGATGAGGTAACTAATGTATTGTTATGTTTATTTATACATTGACAGTTATGTGTTTATGGAAATATGATGTAGGGGATTGCATGGCAAAGAGAGGTTTCCATGAAATCTTGAAGAAGGCTCTGGTTGAGTTTCCCTGGGAACCATGGGGATTGAGTCATGGTGTTTGTTGTTAGTCTTGTGCTTTTTGTCTTTTGTTATCTGCTTGCATTTGATTTGTAGCTTTATTTATGTCTAGAGTATGGCCATACCACTTCATTTGCAAAGTTGTGTTGTTATTGGTTTTCATGGTTTTCTTCTTGTTTTTGTTTCCATTCTTTCCTTTTATGTTTTGAGTCTGGGGAATTGGTTGGGAAAGAGGAAAATTTGATGGAGCTCGGGGAGAGTTGTGTGCTACCCAACAGGGAATGTAAGACACGGATGAAGCTCGGTGCATGAGTAAGTGCATCAAAAGGTAAAGACTATGACAGTCGGTTGGACTAGTTGGGTCCAAGGTGACGGTGGTGTACAAACGTGAGAAAGGTAACCAGAAAGGTAAAATAAATGGATCTAAGGCTCCAACTGCCTTGGCTAAGTTTGGAACTATGGTTTCTCTGGATTGCACATGTGTTGCATGAATAAATGAAGTTATCTTAACCTTGACCTTATAATATCTAGAAATTTTGTTGTGATCATGATTATGTTGATGTTTATATATCTATACATGTAGGCGTGTATGTATGTCATGTCTGACAGGGTGATCATGAATCATGATTATTTTATGCTAATGTTTATATGTACATATGTACGTATGTATGACGATGATTGACTAATGATTATTATTTTAGGATGTATGTATGTGTACATGTATCTATTTCACTGTCTGATTGGGTCATCAAGAATCATTCCTGTGGAGGAATGATTTCTTAAGCACATGAATGGCATGAAGAGAATCCTGGTTCATGAAGAATTAAGTTGGAAGAGTAGCCTGACACATCTACGAGGTCATTATCATGTGGTTATGAGTTGATATTATGTGATTATATTATGTATATTTTATGGATAGGCTATACCAAGGGATACATTAGTGAAATCAAAGCAGAGTGGTTTACGACATGCTAGGATAAGCATGAATAAGACAATGGAAGCAAGGTTTCTTGGTAAGGACAGTGTGCTTTCGGATGTGTGGTATTATTGTTGTGCATATGTGGTATATGTTGTACATGTTGTAGCTGTGATGTTGTGTGCATGTGGCCTGGTGTATATTTAGTGTGTGTACACGTTCATTACATAATCATTGTACATGGTGTAGTACATATAGTGTTGTATGAATGTTGCATACTCAGTGCTATGTATAGATGGTGTTATGTACATGTTGGATATGCAGTATTGTGTACATATTGTACTGTGTGCATGATAGATATGCAATGTTGTGTGCATATGGCATTGTCCACATGTTGGATATGCAGTGTTGTGTACAGATGATGTTATGTACATTTTTGAAATGTAGTACTATGTACAAGTGGTGTTGCATTCATGTTTTACATGTGGTACTATGTACATATGGTGTGGTGTGCATGATTGTACAAGTGGTGTTGTGTGCATGTAGTGGTGTGCACATGCTGTACAAGTGGCACTGTTTACAGGTGGTGCTATGTACATGTCTTTCATGTGGCATTGTGTACATGTGGTGTTGTGTACATGTTGTGCATGTGGTACTAATTACATGTGGTATTGTGTACATGTTGTACAGTGGTGCAATGTAAATATGGTGTTGTGCACACATTGCGTAGGTGGGGCCGTGTACATGTGATGTTGTGCACACATTGTGTAGGTGGTGCTTGGTACATGTGGTACTGGTGTACATGTGGGATTGAGTGCATGTCGTACACGCTATGTTTCGAGGATGCAGTACTATGTATGTACATTGTGTAGTCATGATATCATGACATATGCATTCATTGCGTTGCACTCTAAATACATATTTGTGTTGTGTTGTACATCAGGTGCAGGTGTATGAGTTGTGTTTTACATCGAGTATAGGCATATGAGTTGTGAAGTATACCGAGTGTACGTGTATGCATTTTGTGTGTGGATGAATGTCTTCTGATGTACATTGTGCACGTATACATACACACACTGGGTGTATGTGTATGTGTGGTATGTTAGGTATAGGTGCATGTGTTGCATGGTGTTGTATGTGTGTGATGCACACTATGCCTATGTGCACCTAGTGGAGGAGAAGGCATTGGGTGTTTGCTGGGTGTGTCAACCCATCCGGTGTGTGTATAGAAAGAAAAAAGGTAGAAGTAATTATCGAGGAAGGATAAGTATCGATATTGTATTTCAGTTTTACTATGCATATGATTTATGATTCTAGTTTATGATGGTTACATGTGATTTATCATTTTGATCTATTATGGTTATGTTTTGAGCTAACCTAATGTGATCTTTTTATGCATGATGATTTGGTCAAATATGCTAGTTTGACTTGTTATGATAGGAACTGAACAAAATTGCAAATGTACCTTATTGACAAGCTACCAGTGAGGTATGATTTGAAATTATTTCAATTTATTTTGAATCTAGTGGAAGTTATGTGCTTGGTACAGGAAGAATGGAAATGCCTGATTGGGTGGTTAAAATAAACTACAAGAATCAACAACAACAGTGAAAAGAATTGGAATATGCAACAGTATGTTGGTAAAGGACTTCAGGAACAAGGCCATTGCGGGACACTGGTACCTAATTGTGTCCATCGATTTCCATGAGAAAGCTATGACCAGTATGATGGTTTTGAGGCAAGTATATGCCTTGGTTTTTGTATCTTCCGATGCAAGGAAGCCTTGCCAAGGGATGGACTGCCCGGGATGGGGGTGCCAACAAAACTTGGAAGGTGAGTAACTGCATGGAAGGAGTTGAATGGATTGCTCGCAGGACTGTATAGCAAAGAAGGGAAGGTTGGGTATGGATTTGTTTTTGTCACTAGCATTATTAGATAGAATTAGATGCACTTTGGTAGTGCAGCTTAAAACAATGAGTTGATAACTATTCACTGAGAGGAAAAATGGTGCAGGATTATATCACTAGACATTGGATGCAGATTCAACTTTGTAGTGGATTCTGGACTTCCGGGGAAGGAGGTGAATCATGGTACTACTTTGAGGGTGGAGGTGTGAACCTTTGGATTCCCTTTTTGTGGATGTAGGCATCATATCTTTTTAGTTGCTGGTTGAGAAAATGTTCATATGTGTATATTTGTGTATTATTGTATCAAGCTGGATTTATAAAGCTCCATAGGCAATATGGTTATTTTCTGGTTGAAACAAATGTGTATATGTATATGTGGTTATTGTAAATATTGTAATGAGCTGTGCTATAAAGCTCCAGTAAACGGTACGTTTGTCATGTTTTAGTAGGTGGTGATTGTATATACTGTAATGAGTTGTGTTATAAAGCTCCATGGGAAGTATGTTTTGTTTTCAATAGTCTTGTTGGTTATAGGTGTCAATGCAAACCGAGGATGATCTTCCCCCAAGGGAGAGGGTTTTATAATAGCCCCGATGAAAATTCCATGTAAAAATATATAAGGCCATGGTGATGGGACACGTATTCCAAGTTGAATGGTGGGAGAAACATCCTAGTGGGTGTTGATTCGATTTATTATGGCTAAGGAAATTGGCAAAGGTAATGGCTAAGGCTTTGGAAAGGCATGAGGAATTTACTGGCATTTTATTTATGAAAATAATGGAAATTAGGAGAAAAGAAAGGTGAAAGGTCATAGGTTGCATGTGAGGAGGAAAATGAAGGAAAATAATGGAAAATGATGAAAATAGAGGCCTCATTAATAAAAAGGATTTCGAGGATTAGTGGGAAAGACTTGGTCAATTTAGTATTGGAGCTCGCTCATTATTCTCTCTCTCTCTCATACTCCTGGATACTTAGAGTTTTCTTGGATCACCCTTGGAGGGTGTGGCATACTTGGATTTTTGGAGCAAGAAGTCAAAGGAAGAGCAGGAAAGTGAAAGAGGGCATCGGGATCAGAAACTATTAGTTATGGCATGCGTGGCACACGCATGTGGTTTCTGGGTCACGATCTGTCACTGGGATGAAGGATTTCCTGGATTGAAAATGGATTTGCCTAGCCTTGCCATTTTCTAGATAGCCATGGTGTTATGGGTTATTTTCTTTGTTTTATAGTTGGTTCTCATGTTTCCTTAGCTTCGGTTGAAACCTGAAACAACCTAGGTTGAGTTACCTATCCCCTATCCTGGGTTGGACAAATGCTGTACAACCCTTGGTGGGTTGAGTTACTAGTCCCGTAGTATTGGTTGGAAAAACTCTCTCGAGCCTAGTAAAAGTTGTGGGTTGAGTTACTAGTCCCATAGCCTTGGTGGGACAAATGCTCTAGAGCTTGGTAAAAGTTGTGGGTTGAGTTACTAGTCTTGGGAGCCAGGTTGGAACAAACACTCTAGAGCCTTGGAAGTCTAGGATAGAGACCGATCTGATGTTGGTTTTGTGATGTCCAATCATGAGGTGGAATCAATGTTTGATGGGTTGATGTGGATATCCTCTAGAAGCCTTGGATGAGTTTTGATTCATGTGTTCAATGAGATCCCACATTCATGATTGGAATATGGCACAAGGGTAAATGGATAAAGAGAGATTTGGCTCAGCCATTCTACGGTCAGGTGGAACGTGGAAGTCCCATCCCGAGTTTTGATTTTGCATCATTAATGAAAGGTGATATCTCCTGGTATTTCTATGAGTATTATGATGGACAATATGTGGTGTATATGGTTGTGATTTTATTGATATTTCTATCCGTATTATGCTGGTTATATGTATATTTTATGACAACATCTATGTGTAGCTCTCAGTTTTTTTTTACTTGTATGTGAATGGATAATGTGTCTATGACCTAATAGATGAATATGGAGTGAATGACATGAGGAATCAATGGTTCATACTGTTAGTTCCTGTCTTCGTAACATGTCACCAGGGATCAAAATGGGATCTTACTATCTGGTTTTCAGAGATGTTGTGCACATGAGTTTCAGTGAAAATCATATCCTAAGTATGTTCATCAAAAGGATCTCAGAAAAATATTTTCAATGGTATATCACACTCTCTTAACTGGCTCCTGGATTATAAGATATGATCGAAATGAATGATTGATTCTTGGTTATGCATGTTTTGAGGTCAGTTGTTGCACACAGGGACAAGTTTACAACAAAATTAGTTTCGACGGGAACCTTACAAAAGTGAAAGAGGCTTTTGTCCATCACATACCAAATAAAAGGAACCTCCTTTAGTTTATGCACAGGTATTACTATTGTTGGAGATCAGATGCACAACAGATTCAAACATATAAACAGCAAGTAAATCATGCACATAAACACAAAGGAATTTAACGTGGTTCACCCAACCAATCTGGGCTACGTCCACCAAACATAGGCATCGACAATTCTTTATTAATCAAACAGGAGATTACAAACTTAAATTAAATTCTCACAAACTCTCACACCCTCTCAAAAAAAATCCGTATGGATACCTGTTATATAGCAAAGAGAATCTAACTACCTCATAAATCCTCTCAACTCAAATTTAGGATGCATTAACTCCCTCGCAACAAACTGGAGCTAATCTAGGAACTGATTCCTATTGTTGTCATCTACTGAGATTTTGCCTATCTTATGCAAAACAGAAAATCTCAACAATCTCCACCTTGACAACAATTAGCCTGATGCCCTGTTATTATTATTTTATCTTTTCTGCAAGCCAAGAGAAGCCAAACACCAACGTAGCTTCTCTAACAAAACTGGTTTCGTGAACATGATAACCTGAAGAGAGACTCCCCTTTCAATGATAACCTATCTTACAAAATGGTACTTGATCGGTATATGCTTTGATTTACTATGATAGGCCGGATTCTTAGCCAAATGTATTGCACTTTGACTGTCACAAAATAATTTGATGTTGTCCTGCAACCTACCAAATTCACCAAACAAACCTTTCAACCAAATCGCTTCTTTGCAAGCATGAGAAGCAGCAATGTATTTTGCTTCCGTAGTGGATAAAGCAACAATGTTCTGTAGCTTTGACATCCAGCTTATAGCTCCACCTGCAAGAGTAAAGACATACCCTGAAGTTGACCTTCTCTTATCCAAATCACCTGCAAAATCGGAATCAACATACCGCAAACAAATTCACTACTCTTATTGTAAGTGATACAATAACTACTTGTGCCTCTCAGATACCAAAGCACCCATTTCACTGCTGACCAGTGCTCTTTACCCGGATTTGCCATGTACCTACTGACAACCCCAACAACATGTGAAATATCTGGTCGCGTACACACCATCGCATACATTAAACACCCTACTACATTAGCATATGGAATTCGAGACATATAATCCTTTTCTTCATCTGAATTAGGAGATAAACTCGAAGAAAGCTTGAAATGGGAAGCGAGAGGGACTGACACAGGTTTCACGTTATTCATACCAAACCTCAAAAGTATTTTCTCAATATACTTTTGTTGTGAAAGCCATAGCTTACCATTGCTCCTGTCTCTGAAAATCTCCATGCCCAAAATCTGTCTTTCTGCTCCTAGATCTTTCATATCAAATGTCCTTGCCATCTGAGCCTTCAACCTGTTGATTTCTTCTATGCTTTTGCTTGCTAAAAGCATATCGTCAACATACAATACTAAGATAATGAATATGCCATTTTTCAATTGTTTAAAATAAACACAATGATCATATTCACTTCTAACATATTTCTGACTCAACATGAAAGAATCAAACTTCTTATACCACTGCTGAGGCGACTGCTTCAGGCCATATAATGACTTCTTGAGCCTGCAGACAAATTTCTCATTGCGATGCTGAACAAACCCTTCCGGTTGTTCCATATATATTTCCTCATCTAAGTCTCCATGTAGAAATGCAGTCTTAACATCTAATTCTTGCAACTCTAAATCAAGCAAAGCCACTAATGCTAACACAATTCTAATTGAAACAATTTTAACCACTGGTGAAAAAATCTCATGAAAGTCAATACCGGCTTTCTGAGAAAACCCTTTTGCAACCAATCGTGCTTTGTACCTGTCTTCCATATCATTCACACCCCGTTTTAGCTTGAAAACCCATTTACACCCCACAGTTTTCCTGCCTTTCGGAAGCTCAACCAGATCCCATGTGCCGTTTTTACTCAAGGCCATCATTTCGTCCTTCATGGCTACTTTCCACTTGTCACTTTTCGAACCTTCTATTGCTTCCTGATAGCACAGAGGTTCATTGTCATTAGCAGTAAATGCAACTGAAGTAACATAATCATCATACCTTCTCGGTGGCCGTTTAATTCTTGTCGACCTCCTTAAGGATGTTTCTGGTGCTTCCTCGATTGGCTGACTACCATCTGTAGGAACTTCTTGCCGATCAATATCTGAGACCTGTTCATGATCTAAACCTGAACCCTGTTCATGTTCTGAAACCTGTTCATGACTAGTATCTGAACTATGGTCATCATGACTATCATTAGAAATGCTATCAAACTGAATATGTTGAAAGTCAGATACATCATCCTATTTCAATCTACTATCTACATCTAACTGTACAAGAGAGGATTCATTAAACTTTACATCTCTGTTGATGATGATTTTGCGGGTAGTAGGATCCCACAATCTATATCCCTTTTTTCCAACACCATACCCAACAAAGATATACCTTTTAGACTTTGGATCTAATTTAGTTCGCTGATGTTTAGGCACTAGAGCATATGCATCATAACCAAACACTCTGAGTTTAGAATAGTCACAAGGGTGTCCTTTCCATACCTCTTTTGGAATCTTGCAGTCTATCACCATCGATGGAGATCGGTTTATCACATAACAAGCTGTTGCCACTGCTTCCGTCCACAACTCCTTTTGCAACCCGGCATTACTCAGCATACTCCTTTCTCTCTCTAGAAGAGTCCTGTTCATGCGTTCAGCAACTCCATTTTGCTGAGGAGTATAAACCGTGGTCTTATGCCTCTCTATCCCTGCATCCTTGCAATAGCTGTCAAACTCCTTGGAAGTAAACTCACCACCATTGTCAGTTCTTAAACATTTTATTGTTCTACCAGTGCTGTTTTCTACGAATGCTCTAAACTGCTTGAAAACTGAAAAAACATCAGACTTCCTTTTCAACATGTAGACCCACACTTTCCTAGAAAAGTCATCAATGAATGATACAAAATAAGGCGAACCACCATATGAGGTTGTAGGGGCTGGTCCCTAGACATCTGAATGGATATAATCAAGTATGCCTTTACTAGTATGTTTGCCTGTTTTAAACTTTTGTTTATTTTGTTTTCCAAACAGACAATGCTTACAGAAATCTAACTTTCTAGACTTTAGATTTGGAAGTAACTTGCGATCAACCAAAATTTTCAACCCTCTTTCACTCATATGCCCCAATCTTGATGCCATAAGTGAATGGAATTACTGTCATGTTCAGACTCGGTAGACACAAAATCTGACCCTGTACCTCCTTCTAACTGAAATAGATTTCCTACTTTCTTAGCTTTCATAACTAGTAAGATGCCTTTGTAAATTTTCATTACTCCACCTTGAATTACAGTTTTATATCCATTTGAATCAAGTTCTCCTAATGAAATCAAATTTTTCCTTAAATCTGGTACATGCCTCACATCAGTTAATATTCTAGTTGTCCCATCAAACATTTGTAGTTGTATGGTCCCAATCCCCACAATATTACATGTTACATCATTACCCATGTACACAACTCCATCATTAATTGATTTATATGTCTTAAACCATTCTTTATGGATGCACATGTGGTTTGATGCACCAGAATCTAACAATCAATGTTGACCATGATTTGACACATTAACTGATAATACTTCATCACTCATACCTGAACCAGATGTCGAACCTATATCTGTCGTATTTGCCTCCTTCTTCTCTGTCGAAGAATTTGCTTTTGAAGTTTGCTGCTGTCACTTCCAGTAGTCCTTCTTTAAATGCCCTGATTTGCCACAAAACCAGCACTTTAGCTTACTCTTCTTCCCTTTTGACTTTGAACGTGAGTCGCTCGGCTTCTTGGGGCATCTTTCTTTCGAACGACCTCTAACCATCATAGCTTCTGATGTAGAGGTTTCGGAATGCGACTTCCTCCTTGTTTCTTCCGATAATAAGGATGCAACTACATCATCAAACTCAATAGTTTCTGATGAACTAAGACTTATAGAAGTAACAAAATGATCCCATGACTCGGGCAACGAGCACAATAAAGTAATAGCTTTATCCTCGGATGGAATTTTTACTTCTATACTTTGTAATTGCACAAGAAGAGTATTAAAAGCATTTAAATGATCAGCAATCGATGTACCTTCCTTCATTCGCAAACTGTACAACTGTCGCTTCAGGAGAATCCTATTGGTTAAGGATTTGGTCATGTACAGTTTCTCCAGTTTCATCCACAAACCAGCAGTTGTTGTCTCCGACACGATATTAAACAGGACATCGTCCGCCAGGCATAATCGAATAGCACTTACTGCTCTTTCATCCATCTCATCCCACTCATTGTCTGTGATGTTGTAAGGTTGTTTGGATTTACCCATCAATGCCTTTACCACGCCTTGTTGTACAAGCAAGTCATGCATTTTCACCTTCCAGATCTCAAAATTATTTTTGCCATTAAACTTCTCAATTTCAAACTGGGACTTTGAGTTTTCGCCATCGTGTATCAGCAAAAAATACACTATTCTTATTCTGGCTTAAACATTACCAGGGGGCAATGGTCTCCAAGTATTCGATAAACCTGGCAGTCACACCGTTTCCCACTTCCCAACTATCTCCGCTACCGAGCGCAACAAAAGCTTTCTGGGGTGTAGCCGACAATTAGGCGGAAATAATTTGAAACGTTGTCAAACCAGGAAGTTTTTATTTCAGCGTGCCAACAAATGACATTCGGGCAATTAAATTAAGCCGACGGATCTGTTCTAGGCTGATTAAAACCTAACGCTGATTCCTAAGCTTTGGTCTCAGTCTACCGCCACTCTTTGAATTGATAGAGACTACAACCGAAGCCTCCTGTCTGCGTGCTGGTATGTTGAGTTAATACAACAATGTACACAACAAACCTCCATGCCACAACGAACCAAATCTCAACGAATAAGCTAAAAAACAATAGCAATTTGTCCGCTAAAGTAATCTGAACTGTGTTATTGGTATGGTAGCCCAATAAGCAACGTATGGGAGGCTCAATAAGTAGCGTATGGGAGCATATTAAAAAAAACAAGCTTGAATACCTTCAACGCTGTCACATATGTCCTCCAATGCAGCAATCCCCTCCAGCAACGATCCGTTGAACTCTTTATTGCATTCAACGCACCAGGCACAATGCCAATAACCAAAACCACGCACAGAAATCCCCACGCAGGTTTGAAATGTATCTAACACACTCCACGCAGGTTCTGATTAATGGGAATGAGATTCAGGAACGCAACTGCGCTCCCTCTCCACGCAGCACCAGCAAAACCTCCAACGCACCAGCACGCAACCTCCAGGACTCCATGCACAACAATCAACAGCACCAGCACTCCAACATTGCTCTGATACCAATTGTTGGAGATCAGATGCACATCAGATTCAAACATATAAACAACAAGTAAATCATGCACATAAACACAGAGGAATTTAACGTGGTTCACCCAACCAATTTGGGCTACGTCCACCAAACATAGGCATCGGCAATTCTTTATTAATCAAACAGGAGATTACAAACTTAAATTAAATTCTCACAAACTCTCACACCCTCTCCCAAAAACAATCCATATGGATACCTGTTATATAGCAAAGAGAATCTAACTGCCTCATAAATCCTCTCAACTCAAATTTAGGATGCATTAACTCCCTCCCAACAAACTGGAGTTAATCTAGGAACTGATTCCTATTGTTGTCATCTACTGAGATTTTGCCTATCTTATGCAAAACAGAAAATCTCAACAACTATGTGGGAGATATGCAGTGATATTTGAAGCCTACATTAAAACAAAACAAATTTTGCAATTATTTTACTGTTTTAGTCATTTTAGTACGATGCCATTTTACAACATATGGAAAGTAATTTGAGAAAAATAAAGAGTTTTTTGTTAACCATGATCCATATAACAAAAAACTCTTTCAGTTTATTCACAGGTGTCGTTAATTTGGATATGTGACTAGATCTTTACAGCTCAGTTTCACAGATTTAAATTTTTAATGATTTTCTGTTTTAGAGATGATTTTGTGGCACATATTTCGAGCAACTGGAAACGAATTTCCAAAATTTGAGAGAGGTTTTTCTCCAACATGACCTTTTATACAAAAAAAACTTTCATTTTTGTAACATGCACTATGATTTAGGAGATACGAGTTCATCTTCAACACCTATTTTCAGAAATTATGTCCAAGTTTAATGTAAGTGATTCTATTTTGAAGAAGATGGTTGAGCTCAATTCCCTTAGTACAGGGATGAGAAAATGTATATATTTTATTAATTTCATAGTGTAGAGGTTTGATTTTGGTAGCAAAGAGGCTGCTTCGCATTGTGTAAATTTTTCTTGAATATCATTTTAATAAAGTAGTTTTCTGCTCTTTGGACCTGGGATCCATCATGATGTTATTGTTCAATATGTTTTTCATGTAACTCACTTACATATTTTGTTTTTTATTCCTTTTTATAGCATTATCTAAGAGATGTGTTAGGAATTCATCCCCTATGATGCTCCTTTCATGATGATTTTGCTGTTAGATGTAATGGTTGTCTTTGCAGAATTCATCCTTTGCTAGATGCTCTGTTGAGCAACCTCGTGATTTTCTTTCACCTAAATTTGTTGTTGTAGATCCATCCCTTGTTTGATGCTTGCAGTGCAGCGGGCTTTCTCCCCTATTCTCCTCACATTCACAATCTTTATCTGGTTGAAAATGGCACTTACTTTGCCCCAGGTTTTCTGGCAGAAATTGGCATCGACTCCATAGCCCAATTATCCTTTCTCTTGCTGTTTCGACCCAAAAATTTTCAAAAAAATTCCCATACTCCATAGCTAGCCTAAGATTTCATTTATTGCAGCAATGTTGTGTTGGTAAAGAGAGAGCCCTCTCTGGTCTGGCAGGGCTAGATGCCAGATCGAAGCTTGGTCTGTGGTTACCTTAGAATTGCATTTTCTTAGCCTTAAGGTTCATTCTGAGTGCTAACACATACTATTCTCATATAAGTATGAGATACATATACTTAACTCTCTTGTTTACACATGTAGGTTACATGTTCATGTTATGTTTGATGAAATTCCTATCATGGCTAGTAGGGTTCTGGCTAAGGTCTTGATCATGTCATTTATTTTGCATCATTGTTTCCATGTAATTTTCCTGATTCTAAGCATTTATTCCATTTTGGGAAGTACCTTGGGTTCTAGGCCTAGAAAAGTGGCTTAAATCTAGGGGTTGCTGGCACAAAACTTGCAATTTTGGTCCACAGTTGCTGGCAAGTAGGCCTATGATAGCGACTTTATATTTTTGGTCACTCCCTTGCCCATAGAATGAGAGCGACTATGGCCTAAGAGGTCCAAAATAGTAGTAGGACCTAGGGATAGGCTATATGAGTGGTTGATTTGTCTTTTGAGGGTTTTGTTGATGATGTTGGATGACTATGTTTGATGTTCCATCGATTCCATTTCCTTATGGTTACCTAGGAGGTTGAATCATATCATAGTGGCCTCTCGTCGCATGTTTACCCTAGTTGGCCAATTGCTTGGGTAGATGTTGGGAGGAGGGTGTTACAATGTGAATTTGGAGATATTTCTCCTCTAGGTCACTGAAAAACTCTCTATATCGTGTCATTTGGAACAACACACTTAAGTCCGAGTACCACACACTTCCCATCATTGTGCTTTCCATGCATACGATAAGGGTGAATTCAAGCTCGAAATGTGAAACCAAAGCTTCACTTGCTCCTCCTCTTGAGGTCTTCTTGCTTGAATTTTTGTGTGGAAACTTTGTTGCATAGTGCCGAACTCATGGCAATTTAAGTATTTAATTTTGGACAAGTAATTCTTCTTGCCCCCTTAGCTAGATTCTAGTTTGGTTTGAGATTTCTTCCATTTTCCTTTCTTTCCCTTTCCAACCAATGCAAATTTTTCTTCATCCTCGCCCTTGTATGAAGCCCCATATATAATGTTCCACTTTATCTCCTCTTGCACCAAATGAGATCATAAGCATTCCCAATTTAGCAAATTCCCGTTCACCGAATCTTGGTAGATGCTAGCTTTTGGGAAGGCCTAGAAGAGCTAGGCTTACTAGGTCATCTTTTGTAACATTTATGAAAATCCCACTAAGTTCATCATGAAGTTGTTTGAACCTGCTCAGACACTGTCGAATAGTTTCATTCTTCTGCATCTTGAAATTTCGAAGTTTATCCTTGAGCGCCACTTTCATGTGGTCCCTGATGTTCTTGAACAGCGCTGTTAGTTATTTCCACATTGTAAAATGATTTTATTTCCCATGGATATTTGAGAAAATGTGATCTCACACTCCCTTCAAGATTATTCTCCTTGCCTTGGCTACATCTTTCTTCAATTGGGCTAGGTTCTATGCATTAGATGCCTATGGTTTTGCAATATCTGTCTTGACATATTTTAGCAATCCATTGTCATCCAACACTACATCCATGCGATACTTCCATGTAATGAAATTAGAGCTACCTTCCAAGGTATACTTTAGTCTCAATCTGTTGAGGGTCTTCTTCCAAACTCTGAAGAGATCCTGCTACAATGAACTGCAAATTTGATCCTCCTGAGAAACTACTTCAAAAGTCTTGTTCTAATGTGAATCCTCCTCTAGTAACATGTATAAATTATGGTGTATAATTGCAACTACTCATGAAATTTCAATCTAAATCACAAGACACAATCCCACTCTACTTATCTATGGAATTCAATTCACAATTTAGAACAATAATAAGAAACATGCAATAAGAAAAAGCACACATGCAAACAATATTTTTCCAGGAGAAAGAAACTCCTAAAACCCCTTATGTCTACTTGCGTTAATCTGGTGAACGGAGATGTATTACAATTGCTTGCTCGCTATGAGCACAACCTGCAAGTGAATAATGTATCTCTCTGCTCACTGAGAAGCTCTAACCTAGACTTAGTCAATTTCTACCTTTGTTTGAGCCCATATTTCCTTGCACAAATCCTATGGAATTAGGCCCCTATTATTTAGGAATTTTCCTCTAATCCATTGCACAATTCCCAAGGTTGATCATCTAACTCCATGAAACACCTATACACTCAATACTAGTCTACAACTGATGTTACACTTCCTTGGAATCTCCACCACAACTAGCGAAATTGAATTCTCTGCATGCACTGGCTAGTTTGGGCTAATTTATTAGTTAACTGAATGATCACTGAGTTAAACTATTGTCTCATTACAAAACTGACCTTCCACTAGTTCCTCCAATAGTTAGAACTAGTTTAACTAAAAACAACTTGAAATAACGGACATTTATTGCTACAAATTAGCAATCGCACATGCTTAACTGAACTCTAAATCCTCTAACTTGAATTTACCGAGCTAAGTAACAAGATCCATGTCACATAAGTTAACTGTATCCAAGTTGTCTATTGATGTGGAAATTCAAGTTTTCTCAATTTGACCAAGGAAAAGTCAAATTGAGACTCTCATGCTGCATTTTTCAATAGAAGGGCTAGACGTTTCCATGAGTCATAAAAATAAGAGAAGAGGAGGAACCTCATTCTCACAAACCCAAGTGCAATTCATCATATGTGGAGGGCATCTGAATTAGATGCAACTAAGAAGGGACAAGGTGGAAGGTTAAAGGGAATATTTAAGGGTCTTCTTATGTTTGGTGCAGGTATGAGTAGGAGTAGGAGGCTAGCTGCAAGCTTGAGGGACTGATATGTGAATGAAATAGATTAATCTTCTTAAGGAACAATGTCGAATGTTTGTTGGTTTTTTATAGGAAGGAATAATCCCTATATCAAGGCTAGTCCGAGGTCAAAGAGAAGTTTGAATAACATCCTAGGGTGTATAAGTAGAAAAAAAGAAGGGTTGGACTATAAGAAAGGGACAACAAAGTATTTGGGGTAGTTTGAGGTCTGGTTAAGGGCTAGTTTGGAGCCCTAAATAGGTTGAAAATTTAAGCTTTTTTGTTACATAGGGATGAGCTTGGAGGCATAAGGAAGTGTCCTTAAATCAAAGGTAAGTGTTCTCCTAAGTTTATGTTTTTTCTAGGTGGTTGAGTGTTCTATTTTGGGGCTATTGTTTGGTCATATGAAGGTATGTTTGGCGGGAAGAAACAAGGTGTCCTTTTGGACTTTGACAACTGTAAGAAGGGAAGACCTGGATAGGCCTAGGTGTATCTTTCTTGGAGGAATAAGGGCAACCAAGTGAGCTTTTGAATTAGCCCTAAAGTGACTACTGGAGAAGGAAATTTGCCAACGATAGTGGGTATACTCCTAGCTTGAAGTTTTTCTTCATGAGAAAATAATAGGAAGTAAATAGAGGGAATAATTCCCAAAGTGTTTAGGAGTAGTTGTGGGTATTCTGGGAGGTTTTCACAAACTTAATTGTGAACAAGTCACAAGAAGACCCTACGTATTGATTCATTGATGTACTAATGATCAACCAGAGGGAAGATTAGTAATCCATGTTCAAGGAACTACAGGAGTAGGATTCATTGATAGAGGAAGATTGGTTTTGCTGTAGATTGGGAGTAGAACGGCTGGTAGATGTGTATAACGTATGACCATGTGGAGTTTTGAGGTGCACTGCATCAGCTAGTAGGTCATTTGTATATTGTTAAAGGTAGATTGGTTGTCATAGTTGTTGACACCAAACCCTAGTTTGTATTCTTTTATTAGTGATTGTTTGAGGGCCATGATCCTTGGTACGGGATCCCTAGATAGTTGTATTATATATTGATAATATAACAAAATTGGGTTATTGAAAAATTGTAAAAATTTGTCTATTTATGCATGTGTTGATTTACTATTGTGTTTATTTCTCTATGAAAAATAGTTCGTTTTGGAATTTGAGTTGGTTGTGTCATAGATTCTAAGACCCTAACCTTGATTCTACATTGTTGTGGAAGAAAAACATTGTATTAGAGCTATTTTGAAGGGCTAATGAATCAAAGTGTGCACAATGAGTACAACTTAAGAGGGAGTTGGTTTCATTGTTATTGAAGGACTAATAGCAATGAAAAAGATTGTAGTTGGTCTGCGATATGAGGATAGGTTGGAAGGGTTGTCCAACTATATTCCATGGAAGGAAAGGATCAAGTTGGTTATGATGGTGAACATGATTTGGGACTTTGCCGAGAAGTAGATCAAGAAGCCGACCAAACCTAAGGAGCTTGAAGTATACGAAGAGATGGATACGAGGGCCAAGCTAATCATCTAGATCGTGTCAAGGTTCCTTTGATACCTCATCTGTCCAAGAAGAAAATTTTCCAAGAGACGTGGAAATATCTTCAGGATTTGTTCCAGAATATGAACGACAACTGACAGTTGGTATTGCAAGATAAGTTGAACGCCACCAAGATGATAGAGGGTGAAGGAGTGACTTCGTAACTGACAATATTGTCTCAATTTCGAGATGAGATTGCCACCATCAGAGCGAATGTTATAGATTCTAAGATGTTAAGTATTGCTTTGAATGAGTTTAATCTAGAATTGAAGTCATTCATCAAAGGGATCATTGCTAGAGAGAAGTTACTAGACTAGAACAAGTTGTGGTATGACTTCATTCAAGAAGAATTGTGAGACGAGGATCTTCATCCAAAGAAGAAGTATTCTAATGATGATGTGGCTCTTGAAATGAGGATGAATGAAAAGACAAAGAAGGACTTGAGTAAGTTGAAGTGTTTCAACTGTGGCGAGTATGGTCATTATTCGACAAAATGTCTAAAGAAGAAGCAGGAAGATGATAAGAAGAAGAAGGGGAAGGAATTTGTAGGTGTCACCACTTCTACCGAGATAGATGACCTCTCTAGGAGATTAGATATTAAGGATTATGCTCTGATTTCTCATTTATCTGAAGGTTCCATCAACAAGGCTGTGTGGTACATGGATATTCTTGTTTCAAAGTATGTGACAATTTTGCAGATTTGTTCGAGACCCTAGTTGAGTGGGACTCGAAGTTGCACATGATGGTAGGCAACAAGATTCAGAAGGAGATCAAAGGATATGGTGTCATTCCATTTAGGATAGAGTCAGGTCACTTGTTGTGAGTTCAAGATGCAGTACCATATGTACCAAATCTTAGATATAACATATTGTTTGTCTCAATGATCAATTAGAAAGGGTTTACATGATTTTCAAGTTGGGAAAGTGAAGCTTCGACCCAAAGGCTCTAGCTCTGGTGGAGTGCTCATTGGATTTAGGGACATGGTCTATATATGCTAACATGAAATTCTATAGATCATGGGAAGAAGAAGTAAGATAAGTTACAAGTTCTAAAGGTTCAGAGGGAGTCGAGTTCTGGCAAAGGTTTGTTGGTTCAGGGGGAGAATGTGTAGCCCAAGAAGAGTGCATGGTTA
Source organism: Pinus tabuliformis (assembly GCA_031772625.1). Lineage (NCBI taxonomy): Eukaryota > Viridiplantae > Streptophyta > Pinopsida > Pinales > Pinaceae > Pinus > Pinus tabuliformis. The sequence goes on from CM062811.1 coordinate 306,040,012, forward strand.
TTGGGGAGAAAGGGTTATTCTACAACTGGAAATTTGGAACCATGGGAAGGCTTGAAGTCATTTTAGGAGAAGAATAAGTAGGAGGCTTCTCATGGAAGTGACACTTCCAACAAGGGTGTAGTTCATGCTTCAGGGCACGCTAGAGTTGTGAGCACTAGGAGTTGGAGTAGTGTCATTAGCGGTGATAGTGATGAAGAGTTACTTCCTAGTTTTCGAGGTACCTCCTTCACAAAGAGGGAGTGTGATATTAGTAGTTTGGGAGGTACACTAAACCCTAGGGTATAGGGTTTTGGAGGAATTGGCACCAAAAAATGGATTTTTTGGCTAAGTACCTAAGGTGGGGGTTTTATACCCAAAGGAGTGGGCCCAAAACCAAGGATATTTTTGATGAATTGGCACTTGGAGATGATAGAGCATCCTTAAAGGAGCAAGGGGCAGATTCAAGCACCAAGAGATCCATTTCATTTTGGAGAAATTAATTTTCATGTGTTGTTTTTTGGGCATGTGGCACAAAATTCAAGTTGACCTTGACTTAAGGAGACCCTTTGGAAGGGCGAAAAATTTCCACAAGGAGTCATATAAATAATAGAAGAGGAGGAGCCTCATTCTCACCAACCCAACTGGAATTCATCACATGTGGATGCATCTAAAGTAGCCGCAGCCAATAAAGGATAGAGCCGAAGGTGAAAGGGACTATTTAAGGGTCTTCTTATGTTTGGTGTAGGTCAGAGTAGGAGTAAGAGGCTAGCCGCAAGATTTCTAGGACTAATTTGGGAATGAGATAGGCTGATATTATAAAGGAATATGGTCTAAGGTTTTCTAGTCTATTATAGGAAGAATCAAGCCCTAGATTAGGGCTAGTCCGAGGTCAAAAAGGAGCCAGAACAACATCCTAAGGAGTTGCGAATAAGGGTTGTACTATTAGAAAGGGACAAAAAACTATTTGAGGTAGTTTTAGGTTTGGTTAAGAGTAACCAGGATGAAAAATTCAGATCCGTTATTACACAGGGCCAAGCTTGGAGGCAGAAGGAAGTGTCCTTAAATCAGAGGTAAGTGTTCTCTTAAGTTGACGTTTTTACTAGGTGGTTGAGTGTCCTAGTTTGTGATTGTTTTTTGGGAATATGAAGGTCTATTTGGAGGGAAACGACAAGGTATCCTTGATGCCCTAAACCGACCTATTGAGAAGGACTTTGAACGCTGTAAGAAGGGAAGACTTGGAGAAGCCTAAGAGATTGTTTCTTGGAGGAATAAGGGCAAACAAGTGGGCTTATGACTCAACCCTAAGTTGACTATTGGAGAAGGAAATTTGACAGTGATAACGGGTAGGCTTCATGCCCTAAATTTGACTTCATTCAAGCAACACAGAAAGGAAATAGAGGGAAGAAGTCCCAAAGTGTTGAGGAGAAATAATGGGTTGTCTAGGAGTTGTTCCCAAACAGAGTTGTGAAAAACTCACAAGGTGACCCTATGTGATTCGTTTATGGACTAGTGAGCGACTAGGGGGAATATTGATTAGCCGTTTTTAGTGACTTAAAAAAGAAATATTCATTAATAGAGGTATATTGGTGTTGTTATAGATCGGGAATATAAGGACCAACAAATGTGTTTAGATATGACAAAGTGGAGTTGTGAGGTTTACTACATTAGCCAGTAGGTTAGTTGTATCTTGTTTAGGGTATATTTGTTATCATAGTATTGACAAAAAACCCTAGTTTGTATTCTTGTACCAATGATTGTGTGAGGGCCATGATCCCTAGTATGGGAGCCCTAGAATTTTGTATTATAGATTGATAATATAACAAAGTTGGGTTGTTGAAAAATTGTAAAAATTTGCCTATTTGTGCACATTTTGATTTACTGTTGTGTTTATTCCTTTGTGCAAAGTAGTTGTTGTAGAAAATGAGTTGGTTGAGTCAAAGATTCTAAGACCCTAACCTAGATTCTCTAATGTCATGGAAAAAAAAAATCCAAACGTTTATTCTCCCTACCGATGCCTTCAATAGACTTATGATTGTTAGCCCTGGCCTAGTGCATGACACATGGAGAATATGGTCTCCACCATGACTCCCTATCAACCAAGGAGGAGATCCTTACTCTCTCTCAACTAGGGAGATGTAACCACAAGCCTTAGATTGTCTCTTATTTCATCAATACATCAACTATTTGTTATTTTGTGGAGATATAGTTGCAGCTGCAAGGGCTCGTTTTTCGCACTACATCATACTTGAGATTTGGCCTTCCTAGATGTCAAATATTTTATGGAGCCAAATTCTTTCACATTATATCTTCATGATATGGTTTCATGACTCCTAATAACATCCCATCATATCAAACTTCAACCTTCATGGATCTTGACAATTATCATGCAACTTAGTTATTAAATAGTTCATATATCGTCTTTAAGGAGCCAAACTTCCTCACAATTGCTTGGACATGCCTTCTATCCTTCATAACAAAGTTCTACCTCATATTATTTAATAAGTCATATTCAAATATCAATTTTGTCCTCGTGCTCTTCCAAGCCATCATTAATGTTGTCCATTTAATCATTGTGTTCTCAAATCAAAGGAAACAAATGATATAATCAAACAAGCTCTCTTTCTAACCTCTTCACACACTTCTATAAACTGTCATTCCAAGGAGCTAAATCATATCCCAAACAAATCATCAATACTAGAGTTACCAAATCACAATAGCCTCTAGCCAAGGTGTGGGATTCATTATGTCAAATTTTGCTACTTGCTCCCTCTGAGATCAATATTCCTTCTCATAGTCTATCCTCATATTGCAACAAAGTTCTGTTTCATTCTCCTTAATTAACCATTAATCAATGTGTTCCTAGAATGAACCAATCAACAAGCTTCAATATCGTATCCAGTAGGGTCTTTACAACTCCCTCTTTCCATTTAATATAAGTGAACTTATTTCCCTTTAATCAGCTTTATTGATGTAAACTTAAAACCATTCACTTCTTTTTCTTCATGCTTTGCCATGCTCTTCCACCTCTTCCTTTTCCTACTCAAGTATTAGATAAATCATGTCTTGGTCTGCAACATTTATTAGAAGACCATGAAAGAACAAAAAGGAAAAGTATAAGGATAAATTAATTATGTGTTGATTTTTGTCTGCCCCTTACTGCAGGTGAAGACAAATGGGAGATACAAGAGCATATAGAAACGTGCAATAACAAGCCACAAAAGAGGCAAACTTTCTATTCCCTTGCTTAACAATGCGAGCATGGATGCAAAGGTTTCTCCCTCATCAAAGCTAGTTGATGAAGAACACCAAGCGTTGTTCAAGAAGTTCATCCATGATGAATACATTCACTATTACCTCTCAAGAGAACTCAAAGGAAACACATCCCCTTTTTGACTTTGCTAAACTTGACATCAATAATAATTAAGTAGATCTAAGGTTAGCTTCTATTTTTGGAATGAAATTGTGTTGTCCAAGCGTGTGACAAGATAGATGGTTGCGGTTTTATGCTAGTCAAGAATATTTTTGCCAAAGGTGGAGAAATATTGTCACAGCACAATCATATTTAGTTTTCTGTTTAAATACAAGGTTTTACTCTAGAAAACCACTTTGAAGGCAGATTATGAAACTAAAAATATAACCTTTAATCTTGAACATTTGTTCGCAATATTTCGTCAAAATGATAAAATCCTTATTTGATGAGATGCTAAATAATTAAATAATATGTAGTAAATTAATTATTTTATTTTATTTTTTTATTGAACATTATGTTATTTTCATTTAATAAACACTATTATTATGATATTTTCATCTAATAAAAAATCATTAACTTATTATATGACATTTAATATTTGTTTAAATTTATCTATATTTTGGATTCAAGCAACACCAATAATTAATGGCTATAGATCTAATTCTTATGTCTTCTTTAATCACGGGAGATAAAAATAATGATAATGGTAAAACCAAGTGCTACATAGTAGCTTGTCCCTACCGCTAAATAAAAAAATAGTGAAACTATCAATATATTAAAAAAATTAGGTACTATGCTTTCTAAATGTAGTCACTAAAATGTATCTTTGGGGCTTAGGATTCACAATAGAGATATACACTTATATTGCATTGGTTGAAAACTGAATCATGGTGGTCGAAATTATAGAACAACCAATTTTTTTTAAATATGCTCCTACAAGATAGACGACTAACGTCATTTGTTAATTGATGATTTGTATGGTATTTTTATAATTATGTTATGTAAATGTGAATAAATAAGCATGAATTTAGAAATGTAAAATTGTTAATGTTTAAAATTCCATTAAATAACACAAAAAAAAATAACTGAAATATTTTAACAACTCTCATTATAACCATAAAATTAAAATGTAAATGTTTGAAATTAATTATGAGCTTCATTAGGTTTTGGTTGCCGGACTAGAGAGTAAAATTTTCTAGCACCTTCCAAGTGGTCGTTTTTCCTCGGAATTAAAACAGTTGTCTATACACATTATTTAATTTTCGTGTTAAGATGCATAGTCTAGGGTATGGTCCCATGGAGGTCAGGTGCACAAAAGTCGAAGAACTGGGGGAGTTTGTGCAATTTGATGACCAGAGCGATAATATAATATCTCTTAATCGACCTGAACCATTGAAATTGTAGTACCAACACTCAGCATATCAATTTGATTTATATAATTCCAGGGAAAAAATATTCAAATGCCACTTATCAAGCACCCACCGTCGCGTAGTTTATTTTGAAAGACATTGTTGTAAATTTCTCGTTTAAATTCATTTTGGTGTCATTATTTTTAGCAGAGAAGTACCACACTACAACAATGGTCGAAATATGGGATTTTAATGTAAAGGGTATTCATTAATAATCAATGGTCAAAGTGTGTGCATGAAGGGGCACAATTTTTATACTTGTAAGGTTGAACATACCTTGTATTAATATTTGCTTTCACCTCAGGTTCTATGGGATTGTAGTTGTAGGGCCTTGTATCTAGGAAATTGGATTCAAGTGATCATTTATATTTTCCATATTCGTATTAAAAGCTAATTAGTGAGCGATTGGTAATACAAAATTAACCAATACGCTAATTAGTGAGAGATTGGTAATACAAAATTAACCAATATAACTCTCTTATCTATTTTTTGAGGCAATATGATGAACGCAATCGGAGTCAAGTCTCTGAGTTTCATTACACACAAATAATTGTAGTACTATGATGACCCCGACCACGACCCCATGGGTGGCTTGTCGAAAGTCGGTCTCTCAGTTAAAATCTGGAGTAAAGTTCCTGTGCCAGAGGAAGCTCCTCCATAGTTGGGAACAACGTGTTGGTGGGCAGGAGGAGGTCCCAACCGGATTCGGCTGGGTCGTCATAAGTGTTCCACGTGGTTTAAGGAAGGCTCACGATCTAATTAAATAAGAATTTGTTTTAAAAGCGGAATAGAGGTTAGGGAAGGGTTTCATTCCATGCGAAACCATGAAACAACTATCGCTTAGTGAGCCTGAAATGAAATTGGTATATATATATACACAGATAGCGCGGGCTTAGAATAATATGTGGTTGCCCCCTCAAGTCCCGTGGTTTACGAAATGTTAAAATACATGAATATATAAAATAAAAAAATGCACTGTAACTTCGAGCTTTCGTTAGGATGGACAGCTGAAACATGGACATCCTAATTGGTTTTTCCTATGTTTAAATTTTCCGCGGAGATAGAAAAGGATAACGCTTTGTTGCATTACAACGATGAGTAGCTTCTATACAAAGTCATTCGCTTGTTGACGATAGTTAAAGGAGTCAGTGTTGAGAACATTTAAGGCTTACAAATAAACCCATATCGACGACGGTCTTGAGTGGAACTAGTTAACCGTTGGTGATTCCAACTTAAATAAGAACGTAGCAAAATACAGATATAACCACAAATAAAAATATGCAACAGAAATAACACTTCATTTCCTTAATATCAAATAACTGAAATATGCTTACAAAATGAATGGAAACAAACTAGTTTGTGCGATGGTAGATTATCTCTTAGAAGAGATGTAGCAGATACATGTGTCTGAATTGTGTTAAAATGAAGCTCAAGAGCCATTTTATTATTGACCAACAAGGGAAAACTCTAAACAACTAAAACCCTAACCCAAGAGATGGAACGCCAAGAGTTTGTGGACCCTGGTGGGGTTAGTTGGGCAACCAACTTCCCGGGGTCGTAACTTGGTCATATTATCTCTGTTTGGAATGTATGGTACCTCGTTAGTGTTAGGGTCCCACCCTAACCCCCTTATTTATGTAATGGGATCACATCATAGTCAAGAGTCAATAAAGGCCATATTAATAATTGTAAGTGGTTAATCCACAATTAATGACGGAACCACAGTTAGTTGCAAATGGGCTGTAGTATTAGATAGATGGTATTAATAAAACCCACGGTATTGGCCCGTGGTATTGCATGTATGAGTCATATATAAAGGATAGAGTCTCCTTGCGAGGAGCATCGTGTCTTATTTTGTAGTCGAGCTCTGCTCTATTGGAGGTTGCTCCCTCGAAGAGGCAAGTGAACATTACTCTCTGAATAATAAAATCATTGCTATTCTATGTTCTGGGTATCTTTTTTTCGCATATTCTGTATTGGGTATCATTTTGCAGGTTAAGAGCATAACAAGTGGTATCAGAGCACTTTCTAGGGCCGGTGGGATCTCCATTTCTTAGCAAAATATTTTTTTGGCTAGAGACGTGTTCCGGCGTCTTTAAACCACGGGATCTGTTGTTGAGCGCATAAACCTGCGGATTTGGGGAGGCATGCACGCAGGAAATACAAGAGGTGGTCACGTCTGTTGGACTCCCTTGTAACCCCTGTGGGTACCTCTTCGAGTAGTAGCGCATTAGACAGAACCGCGCACGGATTGTCTTCCACGTACCCTCTGGGTATATTGGAAGCCCCCTAGGCTCCCTTGAAACCTCGCCATAGATAAACCGTCGGTCGTCTTGCGGCTACAGTACACCGAGAACAGCACTCGGAGAGATTACTCGCCCATATGATAGGGTAGTCGGATTGTACGGCTAAGGGTACAGTCGATCCTCCTTAGTTAGAGCCCTGAAACATTGGGTCGAGTACTACTGCCAAACCCTTATGTATATTGCGATCTGTAGCACCTGACACTCCTCAAGACCATAGTTCCCTTTTTCTATCAGGGGATCACACAGCATCTCTTCCAGACCCGCTTGTGCAAAAGGGTGCAGCAGCAGACATCAGTCCCGCAGTTCGCAGATCAGCCATTCTGATCAGATCCATCAGATCCGCAGAAGCAGTCTGTTCCGCCATTAGATCCGCCATTCAGATCTCTCAGATCCACCAGATCGGAGTCGTTGTGAAGGGTTCCTATACCGGGGTATAATTTTCGCAAGACTTTTGGCCGCATTGACATTTTTCCCATCAGAATCAGGACGACGAGCTGAGCACGGTGGTACCATTCAATTATTACTGAAAATTTTTAGGCGGTCCCAAATTTTCATCAGGTTGGTGTATGGTAGAAACTAGAGCTCAAGCGATGGCCAATGAAAGGATCGACAAACTTGAAGAATCCATGCACTCCCTCACCCTTCAACTTAACGGACTAAGTAGCCAGGTCGCGCAACTCATCCCGAAGGACAAGGAGCAAGCCCACGAGGAGGCGTATAATGGTAATGGATACAATGAGGGTGAGTCTAGCCACTCTCCTCACGTTTGGCACACCCACCAACCACCCAGTCAGCGACCTCCCAAGTTGGATATGCATAAATTTGACGGTTCTCACCCGTCGGCATGGATAGCACAAATGGACCAGTATTTCAAACTGAATCGTATCTTAGATGATGCGACTCAGCTTATGTTGGGGAGCATGTACTTGGACAATGAAAGGTGGAAATGGTGGGAATGGCATCAACGTTGCAATGGACCTTTTAGGACTTAGACCCAATTTACAAAAGCTCTTCAAGGTCGCTTTGAACAGGAGGACTCTTTTTTGGGTCGTCTTACTAAGCTCCGACAGACTGGTACAGTGGATGAATATATTACAGCTTTTGAAGCCTTAGCCTTCCGCACTTGGGGTCTCTCAGATGCGTGCTACACAGAATGTTTTATCAGCGGTCTTAAAGAATCCATCAAAGCTCAAGTCCTACTGCACCACCCTCCCACATGGACGGAGGCTTGCAAGGTAGCTCGTAACGTGGAACGTGCATTAGCAACCCAATACAGTCGCCCAAATTTCTCCGCTAAAGGTCGCCCCCCACAGGCTCACAACATGACTCAAACACTTAAGGTCCAAAAGGTGTCACCTACGGAAATGGCCGAAAGAAGAAAGCAAGGACTATGTTACTACTGTGATGAAAAATATTCCCCAGGTCATAAATGCAAGGAGACCAAATTTTTTCAAATAGATGCCACTGACTACAGCTCAACAGAGGAAGATCCACCACTTGAGGACCGTGAGGCGATAGAAGAAGACAACCAACAGGACAATGTCCCTGACGAACCAGTTATTTCGCTGCATCCGTTGGCAGAGATTTCTTCCCCTCAAACTCTCAAAATCAGAGGTTTTATTAAACATCGTCCAGTAGTAGTTTTGATTGATAGTGGAAGTACACATAATTTCATCCATCAAAAAGTTGCAGAAGCAGTGCATTGTTTTGTATGCGCAGTTTCTAACTTCCAAGTTCAAATTGCGGATGGAGGCACAATGAAATGTGAAGGCCGCTGTGAAAATGTCAAACTTCAAATAGGGGATTATCAATTGAAAACCCACATGTTTGCCATACACATGGGGGGTTGTGACATTGTCCTCGGCCTGAATGGCTCCGCACTCTTGGGCCAATCACAATGGATTTCCAGGAATTATATATGAGTTTTAAGCAGAACAACTACACACATACCCTCTGTGGACTCCAGGCGGGAGCCCCCTCTATCATCAGCTCGCATAGGATGGAAAAATTGTTAAAAAAGGGCAATCATGGAGTTGTAGCTCAATTTAATGCCATCCAGGCAGTCGAAACAAAGCCTCTCCCAATTCATCCTGAGATGCAACAGATTTTAAATAACCATCTGCCGGTCTTTGACAAGCCTCATGAGCTTCCACCCTCGTGAGGGGAACATGATCATAGAATCACCTTGGTTCTAGGGGCCCAACCCCCAAATGTGCGCCCATACCGATATCTGTTCACCCAAAAGAATGAAATAGAAAAAATCATCAAGGAACTTTTGGAAGCAGGTGTCATTCGTCCCAGCATTAGTCCTTATTCATCCCAGTGGTCATGGTGCTCAAGAAAGATGGGGAGTGGCGGATGTGTCCCGACTTCAGGGCCCTCAATAAGTTGACAGTCAAAGATAAATTTCCCATCCCGGTGGTTGATGATTTGCTGGATGAACTCAATGGGGCTCAATTCTTCACTAAGCTAGATCTTCGCTCAGGCTACCACCAAATTCGCATGAAGGAAGTCGACATCCCCAAGACTGCTTTCAGAACTCATGAAGGCCATTATGAATTCTTGGTCATGCCATTTGGTCTTTGCAATGCCCCCTCTACTTTTCAGAGCCTTATGAATCACATTCTCAAACCATATCTCAGGAAATTTGTCCTTGTCTTCTTCGATGACATCCTCATCTATAGTTGCACTTGGGCCGCACATCTTCAGCATGTAGATCTACTCTTGCAACTGCTCCGTAGGCATAAATTATTTGTCAAGATGTCCAAGTGTTCGTTTGGCATGGCAGAAGTAGAGTATTTGGGCCACATTGTGGGGCGTGAAGGTGTCAAGGTGGACCCTAAAAAGATCCAGGCAATGCAGGAATGGCCTCAACCTAAGACTTTGAAGAGCTTGAGAGGATTTTTTGGTCTCACAGGCTATTATCGTAAATTTTTCCGCAACTATGGTCGCATAGCGAAGCCCCTCACCCAACTCCTAAAGAAAAATTCCTTCTTCTGGAATGAGGAAGCACAACAGGTCTTTACAGCTCTAAAAAATGCCATGTGTTCCACTCCAGTCCTAGCACTCCTTGACTTCACCAAATCTTTTGTCATTGAATGTGATGCTTCGGGTACAGGTATTGGGGCGGTCTTAATGCAGGAAGGGCGACCGTTGGCCTTCACAAGCCAACAACTCAGTGGGAGGAATCTGGGCCAATCTACCTACGAGAAGGAAATGATGGCCATCTTACATGCAGTCGAGACCTAGCGACCTTACTTATTGGGGCGACGTTTCCAAATCTACACAGATCATCATAGTCTTAAATATTTTTTGGAGCAACACCTATCCTCCCCACAACAAAATAAATGGCTATCCAAAATGCTGGGATATGATTATGAGATCATTTACAAGAAAGGGAAAGACAATAGTGTAGCAGATGCATTATCTCGCCAATTTGAGGAGGAAAGTACTCTGCTAGCAATTTCCCTCCCCATTCCAGAATGGATTGAAGAGGCTTGCAGGGAATGGTTTTCACACCCCGGGCTCTCCCAACTCATTTCTCAATTGCAGGTAGATCCAAATTCCACCAAGGGCTACTCGTGGCAGGATGATATTCTTCGCTACAAGGACAGAGTCGTAATATCACCAACATCCACCCTCAAAAGTCGCATTTTGGCAGAATTGCACTCATCTCCCATTGCAGGACATTCGGGCTTTCAGAAGACGTATGCTCGCACCAGAAGATAATTTTTTTGGACAGGCATGAAAAAGGACATCCTTACTTTCGTAGCAGAATGTGATGTCTACCAACGCCACAAAGGGGAAACTGTCAACACACCAGGCACATTACAACCATTGCCCATTCCGGCCTCAATTTGGACGGAGGTTTCTATGGATTTCATTACAGGTCTTCCAAAGTCAGGGAACAAGTCAATCATCATGGTGGTTGTGGACCGACTGTCGAAGTATGCTCATTTCTGCGCCCTACCTCACCCGTTTACACCAACTTTGGTTGCTCAATATTTCATGGATCAGATCTTCAAATTGCATGGCATGCCCACTTCTATTGTGTCCGACCGCGACCCGATCTTCACCAGTAATTTTTGGCAAGAACTCTTCAGAATACAAGGCACTCAACTCAAACTCAGTACTTCCTATCATCCGCAAACAGATGGTCAAACCGAAGCCGTCAACAAATGTCTAGAAACCTACCTTAGGTGTTTCACTTCAGAAAAGAAACACCTTTGGGTACAGTGGTTACCTCTGGCTAAATGGTGGTATAATACCAACTATCATGCCACCACCAAAATGACTCCCTATGAAGCTGTATATGGTCAACTCCCACCTTCACCTACTTCGTATCTCAAGGGATGCTCAAAAGTACAAGCAGTGGATCAACTCCTACAACACCGCACAACCATGCTCGCCCATCTTCGAGAGAATCTTCATCAAGCTCAGAACCGCATGAAGCAACAGGTAGACCAACATCGCTCAGAGCGCCAATTTCAAGAAGGGGATGAGGTCTTTTTACGGCTACAACCATATAAGCAAACATCACTCAAGGACAAGGGGTGTCATAAACTCTCTCCCAAATTCTACGGACCATATCAAGTACTTCAGCGCATTGGAGAAGTGGCCTACAAGTTGGCCTTGCCACCTACTGCAAAAATCCATCCAATTTTTCATGTCTCATGCCTCAAGAAAGTGATTGGGAACAATTGTAGAATTCAGACTAGTCTACCTGAATTGGACGAAGAAGGGTCCATCTGGCTTCAACCCAAACAGGTCCTAGACACACGAGACAAGCAACTGCGCGGCCGCATGATTAAGGAAGTCCTCGTCAAATGGAAAGACACCTCTCCGGAAGATGCAACTTGGGAACCAACCACTATTCTTCAGCAGTTTCCGCAGCTTCAGCCTTAAGGACAAGGTTCGTCTTAAGGGGGAGGGCATGTTAGGGTCCCACCCTAACCCCCTTATTTATGTAATGGGATCACGTCATAGTCAAGAGTCAATAAAGCCCATATTAATAATTGTAAGTGGTTAATCTGCAATTAATGACGGAACCACAGTTAGTTGCAAATGGGCCGTAGTATTAGATAGATGGTATTAATAAAACCCATGGTATTGGCCCGTGGTATTGCATGTATGAGTCATATATAAAGGATAGAGTCTCCCTGCGAGGAGCATCGTGTCTTATTTTTTAGTCGAGCTCTGCTCTATTGGAGGTTTCCCCCTCGAAGAGGCAAGTGAACATTACTCTCTGAATAATAAAATCATTGCTATTCTGTGTTCTGGGTATCTTTTCTTCGCATATTCTGTATTGGGTATCATTTTGCAGGTTAAGAGCGTAACAGTTAGAAATATATCTCCTAGTATTACAATATTTGCAGCATGCCCTTGGCTATGGCTATGGGCCTGTTGTAGACCCAAAAAAAACACTATTTAGGGGAACAAAACTGCTTCGGAAGTTCACGACAAGAAAAACTACTAAAAATAGTAAATGCTGCTATAAACAAGGAAACTAATGAAACCAACAGGAGGTCTAGGTGGAATAGGTGGGTGGCCAACAATATCCACCTGGATAAGTCCTCCCACCTTAGGAAGTAATGGTCCCCATTGCGTGTAGAGCCTCCATAAAGTGAGGAAATTTATGTTGAACCTGGTCCATGGTGAACTACTTTCCCTAGTGAAGGAGTTGGCCTTATTTGACAACTTGATATACCTAGATCCTCTGTTGGCGAGTGTTATTGATCTGTGTGTCCATGATCTAATCAATTGTGACCTATTCCATGCAGTCAAGGTTTAACTATGTTGGCGTGAGTTGTTTCGCAATGTCGGATGTGTCTAGTAATGGTGGAAATTATGGCCGAAGGCAGTCCACATTGAACATTGGGTGTAGACCAAGGAATATCAGAATTTTGAGCTCAAACAAACTGTCCTCTACAACCTTGATGATGGTGTATAGTGCATATTAGAGTGGCCGAAGCTTACAGTGGGGCCCAACAAAGTTATCCTTCTGCAAATGTAGCGAAGCTTTGTCACCCACCTGGAACTTTTGTGGCACCCGATGTTGATCATGTCGTTCCTTGTACTTACTATTGGCTTTGTCCAATGTGTCATGGACCTACTGGAGGATGTGTTAGATGAAATCAATGAAGTTGCTATACCTTTTACCTTCAAACTAGACATGGGTCAAATCTGTCTGAGTAGTTGCAAATGGTATGGCCACATCAATGGTACATAGTGGTTGGAATCCCAACCCCACTTGAAAGGGGATGTGGCTAGTTGATATGTGGAGAGATTTGTTGTAACTATGTTGGACATAGGGGAGGATTTCGTCCCATGTGCGTGGATGCTTCGATTTGTAGATGCACAAAATTTGTACAATCATCCTGTTGATTACCTCTGTTCAACCATTAGTTTCGGGGTGGAAATTCGTGGACTTAGTGAGCTTGGTATCCAGCATCAACGAAAGACTTGAACAAAATGTACTTAGGAACATGCTATCCTGATCTGAGATAACGGAATGTGGGATCCCAAAGTGTACCAGACTCATTCAAAGAAGAGCTTAGCAGTGGATTCTACTGTGATACTATTTTTGCAGGCAACTAGAATGGCCATCTTAGAGAATACGTCGATGACCATGAAAACAAAATCATTGCCATGCTTAGTAGAAAGGAAGACTGAAATGTAATCCATGGAGATGGATTCCCAAGGTTGAATAGGAGTAGGCAAAGGAGTATAGAGGCCTTGTTTCATGATGGTCGGTTTGGAAATGGCATGGGCAGTGTAGGATTTGATGTACTTCGCAACATTTTGTCGAAGGATGGGCCAATTAAAATACTTCTGCAACACTACCATTTTTTTCTCTACTACAAAGTGTCCAGTGAGCCAAATGTAGTGCGCCTCCTAAATCATCTTGGCACACTCACTTGAAGGAATACAAAGTTGTCCTAGGTGACATAATAGTGTATCCTGGAGGTGAAAATTTGGAACTTTCTTGCCTTCCAATAGTGTCTAGTATGTGTTTCTGAATTCTGGATCTCTCTTGTATAGACGTGGCCACCTTGAATTCTCGTGCCCATAAGATTTGAGCACAATGGTTAGTACCATGTTCGACGGTCAGCTGAGGTAGTCTGCAACATTATTGGTGCTACCCTTCTTTACCTAATTTTCAAATGGAACTATTGCAAGTATGTGAACCATTTCTAATGGCGATCGTTGTGCAATTTCCCTTGTGTTTGTATGAACTACAAGGGTCGTTGGTATATGGGGATGACCATTTCCTTCCCAAAAAAGTATTGGTTCCATTGTCAGCAGGTCTACACAATGGAATACATCATTTTATCATAGGTGGGATACTTTGAGACTGTGTCTGAAAGCGTCTCATAGGGGCATGCAATTGGATGCCCCTTGTTATAGACATTTTTGTGCCTTGCAGCTCTAAGCATGAAATGTCCATAAACCAAGGGCTCCTAAGTCCCTAAAAGTGTTATTCTAACTCCTAAAGGAACAAGGTCAACAAATTACAGCTTCTCCCAGAAGTTCTCCACCAGAAACTGCTCAGAATCAGTCAAATCGGGATCATTTCAGCTGCTCCACTAGCCAAGTGCATTGCATAGCACCCAAGTCCACTAGCTAGGTGCATTGCAACGCATCTAAATGCACTACCAGGGTGCGTTGAGCGGGAAATGACAAGTGGCAGAGTCATTCCACGAGGTGGAGAGACAATGGAAGCTTCCAGAATCTTCTCCAATGACACTTGCCTCACTGAATTCGACCAAGGATGAGTAAGAGGCTCTCAGCCTCCAAGTGGAAGCAAGAATTGACAGAGAGAAGACACTAGTCAAATCATAAGCTGACTCATACTCCTTTCATACATCTATATATGGATCCCTCATCCCAGAGATCCAGAGGCTGGAATTTTGTACATTGCAAAGAATTGTTGTTGGTTTTGAGATAGATATTAGAATATTGGGTGGTTTATGCTTTGTTGGAGGTGAAGAGGGGCTTCTCTGCTGGGAGGTTGATGCTGGATCAGGAATCATCGGTTGTAACTCCTCCTGGATCTTCTTGTTATATCAATAAAACTATTTGAGTTTCTCCTACATGCTTGTGTATCATTGATGTTTGTTACATTTGTATGTTTAGCTTAAATCTGATCCTAAGCTTTTTATGAATATAAACCCATGTATTTGTATAGTTTCCTTCTTCTGTGATCTTGCAGGTACTTGGTGAAGCTGGGCAAGTAAGGGAGCAGGTAGCTGGAAGCTGTCAAAGAGGAGAGAGACTGGATCAAAGGACTAGCGCAAGACACGGGTTAGTTCATCCTATTTCTCTTTGTTTATAGTTCATAAAGAAGAATACAAAAGTAGTTTTCTTTGTTTGTTTCTAAGGTCACTATCACACCTTAGTGGGATAGGGTCGTTCTGAATAGACACTTTTCCCGTTAACAAAATGGCGACTCCACTGGGGGTCGATGGAATTGAACATCCTATTTATTATTTAAGTAAGAACTTAAATGATACAGAAAGCAAATATTCTTATGTTGAAAATCTAGCGCTTGCAGTTGTTCAAGCGATACAAAGATTTCGACACTATGTCCTCTTTCGGAAGACTACCATTCTGTCAGATTGCAACCCCATGAATTATATATTGTCGCGACAGTTGCTGGGGGGCAAATATTCAAAATGGATAGCAATCCTTCAAGAGTTTGATATGGAATTTGTAAAATCCAAGTCAAAGAAAGCTCTAGTTTTCGCAGAATTATTATGCGATCTCCCATCGTCGTCCAACGATGAAACATCCAAAGAATCAATCGTGGATGAAAGTTTGTTTCTGATATCTACAAGTAATGAGTGGTATGGGGATATAATCATTTATCTCCAAACCCAAAAATTTAGGCCAAACACCACTCACTCTGAACAAAAACGAATACGGTACCAAGCAAAAGACTACATGATCATCGGTGATACACTTTATCGTCCTGGTATTGATACAGTTCTGAGAAGGTGCCTCACCCATGAGGAGGCCGAAAAAGTCCTGAATGAGTGTCATTCAGGCGCATGTGGGGGGCATCAATCTGGATATGCTACAGCACAAAAAATCTTACGAGCAGGATACTTCTAGCGAACAATGTTCAAAGATTGCATAACCGCAGTCAGAAGTTGCCATGCTTGACAAATTTTTGATAGCAAAACCAGAAAACCACCCGCACCTCTACAACCAATAGTTGCTGTTGGGCCATTCGCCAAATGGGGCATCGATTTGATGACATGTAACCCCACCTCGACCGGGGGGCATGGGTATATCATAGTCGCAGTTGACTATTTTACCAAATGGGCTGAGGCGATGCCTACATTAGATAATACTGGTGAAACAACTGCCCTCTTCTTTTTCAATCATGTAGTCGCCAGATTCGGCGTACCACAGGCTATAGTCACAGATCATGAATCGCATTTTCGCAATCACATGATGGTTGAATTAGCTGCCAAACTAGGGTTGTCTCACGACAACTCTACTCCATATTATCCGCAGGCAAACAGACAAGTTGAAGCGATCAACAAGGTCCTGAAACGCATGATGCAAAGGATGATCGGAGTTCACAAAAGAAGATGGCACCTAATCCTGTACTAAGCTTTGTGGGCTTACCGAACATCGGTAAGGAATGCAACCGGGTTCACACCCTTCCAACTGGTATATGGCCTGGAAGCAGTCTTACTAATCCAGTGTGAAATCTCGTCTCTTAAACTCGCAATTGATCTCCTCCCCGGAACTTCGGAAGAAGAAGCTCGTTTCTTGGAATTAATCCAATTGGATGAAACCCGTCGTGACGCCGCGTTGGCTAACGAAGCCCATAAGAAATGAGTCAAGGCGCAGTTCGAAAAAAATGTCAAACCCTGTGTCTTCTCAGAAGGTGACTTGGTCTTGCTTTACGACCAAGAATCTGATAAATTGGGAGTAGGTAAACTTAAGTCTTTATGGATGGGCCCCTGTATTGTTAAGCGGGTGTTAGCAAAGGGAGCCTACGAGTTAATGTATTACGATGGAATTCCACTGGCGCAACCTCGTAATGGGTTGTACCTCAAGCATTACTACGCATAGTAGTAACCAGTATGCTTTTGTTATATTTTTGTTTTTGCTAAAGTGTTTGTTTTGGTCGAGTAATCCACCTTTTTACATTTATTGCAGATGTCAAACCCATTGGAGCCATGTGTTGGATATGCCGACGGAGCAAGTCGTAGTTCGCGGAACCTGTCCTCTGCAGCCTGGGCCATTTTTGATCCAAGCGGCGAGTTAGTAAGTTTCAGAGGTGTATGTATTGGTCGATCAACGAACAATATCGCTGAGTATAGCGCATTGATAGAACTTCTCTCTGATGCCATCACTCATGGTATACGCCGACTAACTGTCAGGCTAGACTCACAACTCGTAATACTGCAACTCAATGGTATATATTCCGTCCGAAACCCAACTATTTATCGCATGTTCCTAAGGGTTAAGATTTTGGAAAGACAATTTGATCTTATTCAATACCAAAATATTTCCAAAAACTTAAACACATTAACCAACTCATTAGCAAACTATGTGTTAGATAGACATTTGCAACATTTATAAAAGGAAACACATCATCAATGTTTACATGTGGATCATATAACTCAACCAGAATAAAACTTCGAAAATCAAAATATATATAGCTGTTTATGGTTTAGATATAATGTTCTGTAACCAAGAAAAAATCGGTCATGTGACCCAAAAACTCAAAATGCTAGGGGGCACCCTAGTCTAATGATGCTCGTGATAGTAAGTCACAGCCTGTGCGATCATGCGTAAGAGACGAGTCCATCGTCTGGGCACACCAGTAGTATGCCACTGTAACCGCAAAGGTAGCTCGTCAGTCCTCACATCTGGTATACCAAGAGTGAGGCTCTCAACCTGCTCCTGCAAAGTTGTGAGAGTCTCGGCCACATCGAGGTCGCGAAGAATAGCCCTTCCGGCGGCCTCTCCTGCTGGAGCAACAGCTGGTACTCTCAGGTGAACTACTGGACGAACAGGACCAACATCTGCATGTACACATGAGTTTGATCAGAGTCTTGATAGAATAAAGCACAAGGACATTATAAACAAAAACAGTAAACAACAATATGGTCAGATATTTTACCAATAGCACCCCACTGCTCGCCGTCCGGTAGTACTAAATCTGGATCACCCCGGAAGTCCATGCCAGCATATGGATACTCGGCATAAACCATCTCCTGATGATCAAACCACCTGAAGAAGGTATCAGAAAATGAAATCTGAGATTGGCTAACATGCCTAGACATATGGTCAACCCATCTCTGCATACGTGGTTTAGTAGGAGAAGGTAAGTCGAGTGCAATGTACTGCGGCTGCATCAATGGTATCTTCTCCAAGGCAAAGGCGGTCAGAATAGAACCGTACCCAAAGTTCTTCAACCTCCCGTTCTTTATCTTGGTCAACTGTTCCTTCATCACAAGAAGTACTGCGTCGCACCAGTTGAACACCTTCGGTTGAAGGCATTCCAAGGCATGCTGCATATAGGATCTGTTGGCCACATGAAGAGACGCACTACTGGCCATCCTACCAAAAGTAAACAGGATAGTCCTAAGAGACCTGTCAGTAACATCACGGATGATGATCTTGCCGTCTTTACTCGGCTGAGATCCTTCTCTGCAATACCGGCAGACATAATCTCTCACAGAATCGCCTCATAGGGCCGAACCTGATAAAGAGATGGGGGCACCTCGCCTCGACAAGCCAGTCAAGAAATAGATGTCTACTGCAGTCAAGGGGATAGATTTGCCCCTAATCTGGAAAACTTGGTTGATAGGATCCCAAGCATCGAGCAAATACTGCAGTAAGTTGATCTACTGTCTCATGCTAGAAATGTAGAAGAATTTCAGTAATCCACAATTCCGCAGCGCGTTCACTGTAACTGGATCATGTAGGGCAATCATGTCTTCTTCTTCATGCTCATGTTCTCGCCATGTAAGGGTCATCTTGCTCCAAGATCTCTGAAAAACCAACAAGAGGGGAGTTAGGTCCTAATTTTGGTGAGAAACAGGCAAAAATTCCATGAAAAATTGTGCAACAAATTCCCTTTCTGCGCCCAACGCACCTGCAGCAGTGATCTAGGTGCATTGAATGTCAAACTGCCTTCATACAAGCCAGCATTCAATGCAGGTTTCGATGCACTGAGGGTGCGTTGATGGCAGAACGAATCCCTCAAACCCCAGGGGCTCAGAAAAGCAGGGAATAAAGCACAAAATACAAAATGGAAACCATGAAATGAAAGAGCTCAGGTTTAGCTCCTACCTGGTCCAGACGGCGCCGAGAATCGTCCACAGAATCTCCCGAAATCAACTGATGAAAATCGAGGGGGAAAACACCTCCAAAGCTCCAACAAACCAAGTTCAAATGAAATGGTAAAATGAGAGGTAAAAAACACTTTTTAATTACTTTTACGTAGTTCAAAGTAAAATATTAGCGTTTTAATCTTGTTTTCAAGCAAATATTGTTCATTTCTAACTAGTTTGATGAAGCAGTTGAAAATACAGTACGATCTTTGGAAGGACAAAGCTATCTATGGTAAAAATCAAAACAAGACCATCTAATCGAGTAGTTTTAGTTCATAGTTCAAGCTCGTTAAAAAATAAACATAAGATATGAGAAAATTTTTCCACCCACGTTTAAGCTCGTTAAAAAATGAACTATTCCCCGGTAAATAACCACCGTGAATGAAGCATTCTAGCCATTAAAGCCTTGGTCGTGTTTGCACCGTCACATCCACTTTTCCATTGGCCGATCATTCACCTCCATTTGATTGTTTACCCATTTTGAGGAACAACTGCGAAGAGTGATTTCACTAGCCATCCTTGTGACACTGTCGTGATTGGAAAATTCCAACCCTTACCTGGAATCAACTGCTACCCATTTTATCACTTGTTCCTCAAAAGACGAGTCTTCTTTAAGCGCTTTTCAACTCACTCGTAAAATATGAAAAGATTGCCGAGTTTTGGCCTTCCAGCTCGTTAAAGCGACAGGAAGTGCTATCCCTCCTCTAGATTTTAATCTTTTTGGACCTGAGGGATTATTGCACAAAAAGATCGAGCGCTTGTTTTGTTCGGCTCGTTAAAACTATCGAAAATTCATCCCTTCTGTATTGTTTTATACTTTTTCGGACTTAAGGGATTAGATGACGAAAAAGGAATTTCGGAGTTACCTTTACGTACCTTTTCAGACTCTCTAAAAATGAAAAGGTCCGAGTTATCTTTGTCGTTAGACTCGTTAAAAAGATTAATAGCGACAAACTTGTCTTTAGACGAGAACGAGTTTCACTATCGCTAGGCTCGTTAAAACATAGCGAAGGGTTTGCCCGAAGGGCAAATTATAGAACAAGCATATGTTATCCTCCTCAAGCTTGACAAAAATAAAGAGGTACTGGTCAGTAATGACTGGGGAAAAATTGGGAAGAAAACTCAAAGAATCTTTATTGGTAGCAAGTCGCTCTTGAACATGACACTTCCACTCCGTGCCCGAGTCGGGTTGGGTTGTTTCATTCACCGGTCACATCACCATGGTCACGCCATACCATCCACATTTGGGGTAAATGATACCAATCCATCACATAAGTGTCGCCGACATGTTCAAGAGAAGTCATCCAGAGAAGTCACCTGTGTCCCATCCACTACCATACGTTATACTTCATTCTTTCATGACCGCCATCCTGAACCATATATCATCAGATCGTTTTCACCTCCATCAAAATCATTTGCTCCGTTCCGTGTCATTGATGTGGGATTCATTAAGGCCCTCCTTTGATGGATCGCTTCTTGTCGACATCAGCTCATTATCCAAAAAGTTGATCTAGGAACACCCCATTCAGTACTTTGAAGCTTGCATGCCTCAATGGCAAGTTTCTCACTTCCGGCGACAGGTATACATCAATGACCTTCGACCAAAAGATTTTGCGTGGTGTTCGACGCCAAGTCCTTTATTCACACCACGTGAATTGTACTGCAGTACCTTGAGGGTCATTATCATTATCGGTGATTCCTCTCGCGCTTGTTAACAGTTTACATCATTGATTGGTAATCAAGTGATGTCTTTCCATGTTCGACTTCAAGACATTTATCACATGGATCGACTTGTACTTCGAGTGAAGATCGGACGAGATTGAAGACCCCGGATCTAGTTTCATCCATCCGGGCTGCAATATATATTCAAGAAAATAAAGACATTGAAATGTACAGCACTGTAGCACAGATAATCATCCTACCAAAAGGATGATGGCTCTATCAGAATCATCAGTCTACCATCAGACGATTGTCTGTCCTATGTACATGAAAACGAATTTATAAAACTGAGCATGGGAATGCCCGCCTCAACTAGATCATGAAGACAGTATGAAGATAATGTATTGTATTGTATCTTATTACAGGTCTCCTCCCAGCATTGAAAGAACTTCGGATCCTCCTAATAAAGAATTTCACCCGATAAACGGCCTCATACTTTAGGGGGCAACTGTTATAGACATTTTTGTGCCTTACAGCTCTAAGCATGAAATTTCCATAAACCAAGGGCTCCTAAGTCCCTAAAAGTGTTGTTCTAACTCCTAAAGGAACAAGGTCAACAAATTACAGCTTCTCCCAGAAGTTCTCCACCAGAAACTGCTCAGAATCAGTCAAATCAGGATCATTTCAGCTGCTCCACTAGCCAAGTGCGTTGCATAGCACCCAAGTCCACTAGCTAGGTGCATTGCAACACACCTAAATGCACTACCAGGGTGTGTTGAGTGGGAAATGACAAGTGGTAGAGTCATTCCACGAGGTGGAGAGACAATGGAAGCTTCCAGAATCTTCTCCAATGACACTTGCCTCACTGAATTCGACCAAGGATGAGTAAGAGGCTCTCAGCCTCCAAGTGGAAGCAAGAACTGACAGAGAGAAGACACTAGTCAAATCATAAGCTAACTCATACTCCTTGCATACATCTATATATGGATCCCTCATCCCAGAGATCCAGAGGCTGGAATTTTGTACATTGCAAAGAATTGTTGTTGGTTTTGAGATAGATATCAGAATATTGGGTGATTTATGCTTTGTTGGAGGCGAAGAGGGGCTTCTCTGCTGGGAGGTTGATGCTGGATCAGGAATCATCGGTTGTAACTCCTCCTGGATCTTCTTGTTATATCAATAAAACTATTTGAGTTTCTCCTACATGCTTGTGTATCATTGATGTTTGTTACATTTGTATGTTTAGCTTAAATCTGATCCTAAGCTTTTTATGAATATAAACCCATGTCTTTGTATAGTTTCCTTCTTCTATGATCTTGTAGGTAGTTGGTGAAGCTCGGCAAGTAAGGGAGCAGGTAGCTGGAAGCTGTCAAAGAGGAGAGAGACTGGATCAAAGGACTAGCGCAAGACACGGGTTGGTTCATCCTATTTCTCTTTGTTTATAGTTCATAAAGAAGAATACAAAAGTAGTTTTCTCTGTTTGTTTCTAAGGTCACTGTCACACCTTAGTGGGATAGGGTCGTTCTGAATAGACACTTTTCCCGTTAACACCCCTGCTGAGTACTACGCTAATAACATAGTTAGAGGCATCTGTCTCAATCTCAAATGGTTGTTGCAGGTATGGTAATCTGAGAACTAGTGAAGAGTAGAGGTGATGCTTCAACTCAGAAAACGCCTTCTATTGGGATTCGTACCAAAATAATTTTTCTTTCACTCCACCCTTGGTGACTTGAATCAAAGGTGAAGTGATATGAGAGAACCCCATAATGAACATGTGGTAGAAATTGGCAAGACCCAAAAAGATATGGAGCTCTGTTAGAGTCGTTGGGGCTGGCCAATCGTGAATGACTTGTATCTTGGCTGGGTCCACATGCACACCCCACTAATCAATGATGTACCCTAGATATTGAACCTGGGTCTTACCAAAAGTGCATTCGCTAAATTGGCACACAACTTGTGTTGTTGCAGAGTTTGGAGGACTTGTCGAATATAGCGGAGTTTCTCTTCCCAACTCTGACTACAAATCAAGATGTCATCGAAATACACCACCTTGAATTATTTGGTGAAGGTCGCAATATGTATTCCATTAGCCTCATGAAAGTTGCAGGGGCATTCATCAACCTGAAAGGCATGACGAACCATTCATAAAGGCCCTTCTTGGATTTGAAGGTAGTCTTCCACACATCGAAGGGATCGATTGGTACCTAGTGATACTCGGACTTCAAGTCATTATTGATGAAATATTTGGTCCCCTTAAGCTGGTCCAAAAGGTCATCAATCAGTGGGATTAGATACGTATTCCATACAGTGATCTTGTTCAATGCTTGATAGTCAATACAGAGTCTCCAGGGCCCATCCTTCTTCTATACCAACATGGTCGAGCTCCCATAGCCTGATGAATTTGTCTTGATGTGCCCTTTCTGCAACAATTCTTGAATTTTCCTCTTGATTTCATTGTTCTCCATAACAGAGTCTCGATAGATCAGTGTATTAAGCAGTGATGCACTTGGGACCAGATTAATGGAGTGCTTGACTTGAAAGTGTAGAGGTACTCTTGTGGGTGAGGGGAAGATGTCCCTATACTCTTCCATGACCTTGTCCATCTGCCGCTATCGTGCAAAGGAGCCCTGTCTAGAGGTCATGGCCATAATCTTCTTCTTTCCCCAATGAAAAATCATAAGCAAATCAAATTTTGTAGTTTGGGAAGTAATCTTACTGCATTGCTTCAAAATGATCAAAGATATGTTGGTAGGTGGTGCTACCTACAGTATCCTGTACAACTTATTACCAAAAATAATAATAACAATGTGGCACCTAGACTCATACACAACATGTCGCTTCCACAAGTATGGTTATCCTAATAATACATCACAAAGTTCAATAGGATAAAAATCACACAGTACCTAATCTGTGAAGGGCTTGATGCTATATGGAAGGTGGCACTGTTGGCTGACGCGAATATCTTGACCTTGGGGAAGCTACTTGATGGTGTATGACTATGGGTGTGTTGTGGTGAGTAGGCCCAATTACTTCATGACCTCTCCTCAAATGAGGTTATTTTGGTTCCCGCTGTCGACAATGAATTGCAGCGGAAATCCCTTCACACACACCTATAAGTGGAAGAGGTGCTCCCCCTCCTCTAGATCTTCCAGCTCATTTTTTTGGATCTTGGTGGTGGAAATAGTGGCATTGGGATCTACGTCAATAATATTCTTCTCTTTGTCATTCCCCTTGTTGGGTTATGAATTAGATTCGGAACATGCATTTGATTCGGAAGCCTTCAGCTCACCCACCAGTGACTACTTGGCCCAACACTCACTTATGTTGTGCGTGGGGCTCTTATGGAACTCACGCCATTTCCCCATGTCATTTTTTTCTTTGTGGTGTTTTTCCTTGCTTGTGGCTTCGACGGGTTGTCATGGGTCACCGCGTCTTCTCTTTGTCCTTAGTTCTACAGCTTGGGAGAGCCTAAACCTTTCTTCAGATTCATAGATCCAAAGACTCGCTTCTTCTATTTAAATTTTTACTAGATCTTGAAAACGTATCGATAGCAAGTGTTGAGTGAAGATATGTCCAAGAAATCCATGTCGTTCTAGATGTACTTATGTAGATAGCCATGGAACTTGAGTACTAAATGCTACTCAGAATCCTTTATACCCAACTTCATGCGAAGTTATGAAAAATAACTGTGAAGTTTGGCACATCCTAGTTCGTTTGCTCCTGTAGTGTGGTCCACTTTATGTATTTATCTTCATAGCTTTGAATAGTATAATACTGCTCCTTGATGGCATCTCGAAAATAATTCCAGGTGGGTGTGACTGAAAATAGTGAGGTTTCACTCTCATCCCTCTTCTCGTAGTAGGTTTCCCACTAGCCCTTGACATGGGGGGCGACTTTGAGGAGTGAAAAAGTAATATTTTCATTGTTGGAAAAGTCATGAACCGATAAATATCCTTCTAGCATATTTAACCATTTATCTACAACATCTGCATATCTCTCACCTTCAAATATGGTGATGTCAAAGTTAACGTGTACCTTAAAGGGAGTGGTGCCTCTAGAGTGGCTGCTGGAGGAAGATGCGTCACCTGTGAGAAGTCGCCAAAGGATCTGGGCGAAGTTGTCCATCATCACGTTCCTTTGTCGCTAAAGGGCTTCTTCGAGCAATATTTTGAAAGGATCTCCTACTCACTCATATTTATTTTCTTCCCCCAATGGGAGGTCATTGAGGTTTACGAGGTTGGTCTTACAAAGGTTCAACCAGTTCGAGCCCTAATTCCTTATACCCTAACCTCATTGCGGACATGCAAAGGAAAAAATAGAAAGAGTAGAACACTATGATACCACTGATCCAAACTTAAAGAGGAACCCATCAAAATATAGATATAACCACAAATACAAATATGCAGCAGAATTAACACTTCATTTCATTAATATCAAAGAACTGAAATATTCTTACAAATAGAATGGAAATAAACTAGCTCAGGCGATGGTAGCTTATCTCTTAGAAGATATGTGATATCTACATGCCTCTAAACTATGCTACAATGAGGCTCAAGGGCTTGTTGGGAATAATGATTGGCATTAGACCAAAACCCGGAAGTGTTAGTCAACGATCGCATCACCAGAGATAAGGATCCACGAGAAGTGGTTACTCCATGTTGTGAAACACATGGGGAGCGCTGGTTTATCGAGTGTCCAAAAATATTCCCTGAAACATGAAATGGATGTGTATCGAACTTCTGACCTATGATCTGATACTACCTATTGGGAATCACGATTGTCGTTAGACCAAAACCCGCAGGTGTTAGTCAACGATCACATTGCCAGAGATAAGGATCCACGAGAGGCAGTTAATCCATGTCACGAAACACATGGGGAGCATTGGTTTATCCAATGTCCAACATTTTTATTATTGGAAAAGAAAGGAAAACCCTAAACAACCAAAAACCTAACCCCAAGATATGGAATGCCAAGAGTTTGTGGGTCTCATTGGGGTTAGCTGGGCAGCCAACTTCCTAGGGTCGTAACTTGGTCATATTATCTCTATTTGGCATGTATGATACATTGTTGGAAAGATCTCTCTGAGTACAGTAGGATTTGCGATAGGCCCTTACCTGCGGCTGTGAGCCTACTGTGGACCCCAAAAAAATGCCATTTAAGGGGTCAAAATTTCTCCGGACATTCAAGACCAGAAAAGATTCTATAAACAAGGAAAATAATGAGACCGACTGGAGGTCTAGGTGGAATAGGTGGGTGGCCACCAATATCCACCTAGACCAGTCCTCCCACCTTAGGAAGAAATGGTCCCCACTACATGTAGATCCTCCATGAGGTGAGGAAATTTCTGTTGAACCTCGTCCTTGGTGAACCACTTTCCCTAGTGAAGGAGGTGGCATGCTTTGACAAATTGATATAGATGGATCCTCTATTGGTGACTGTTTTTGATCTATGTGTCCATGATCCGATCAATTGTGGCCAGTTCCATGTAGTCGGGGTTTAACTCTGTTGGTGTGAGTTGTTCCATAATGTCGAATGTGTCCAGTAATGGTGGAAAGTATGGCTGAAGGCGGTCCACATTGAACACTGGGTGTAGGCTATGGAATTTTGAAATGTTAACTTAGAAAGAATTGTATCCTATAGTCTTAGTGACGGTGTATGACCCATATCAGAGCGGTCAAAGCTTACAGTGGGGCCCAACGACTTGCTCCTTCCTACAAATGTAGCAAAAAATTGTCATGTTGATCATGTCATTGCTTGTACTTAGCATTGGGTTTGCCCAATATGCCATGGGCCTACTTGAGGATGTGTTGGATACATTCAATGAAGCTCTTAGCACTGTCAGCTTCCGATTGGACATAGGCTGAATCTGCCTGAGTAGCTGTAAATGGTATGGGCACATCAATGGGAGATAGTGGTTGGAATCTCAACCCCACCTAAAAGGGGTTGTGGCAAGTTGAGTTGTGGAGAGATCTGTTGTAGTTGTGTTGGACATAGGGGAGGCTTTCATCCCATGTGCATGGATGTTTCAAGTTGTACATGTACAAAATGTGTACGATCATCCTGTTTACAACCTTTGTTTGGCCATCAGTTTGGGGGTGGAAAGCCATGGAATTAGTGAACTTGGTATGTAACATCAACCATAGACTTGACTAAAATGTACTTAGCAACCTGTTGTCCCAATCTGAGATAATGGACTATGGGATCCCAAAGTGTACCCAGACTCATTCAAAGAAGAGCTTAGCAATGGCTTCTATTGTGATACTCTTCTTGTAGGCTGCCAGAATGGCCATCTTAGATAATTTGTTGCCGAAAAAGAAGACACAATTATTTCCATGCTTAGTATAAGGGAGGCTTGAAATGTAATCCATGGATATGGATTCCCAAGGTTGACTAGGAGTAGGTTGAGGAGTATAGAGACCTTGATTCATAATGGTCGGTTTGGAAATGGCACAGAAAGTGCAGGATCTGATGTACTTCACAAAATCTTGTTGAAGGTTCGACCAATAAAAATAATTTTGCAGCACTACCATTGTTTTCTGTACTACAAAGTGTCCAACAACCCGACTGTAGTGCGCCTCCTAAATCATCTTGGCACACTCACTTGAAGGAACACAAAGGTGTCCAAGGTGACATAATAGTGTATCCTAGAGGTGAAAATTTAGAACTTACTTGCCTTCGAATAGTGTCTAGTATGTGTTTCTGAAGTATGGATCACTATTGGATAGATGTGGCCACCTCGAAGTATCGTTCCCACAAGAGTTGAGCACAGTTGTTGGTACCATTACCAACGGTCATCTGAGGTAGTCTGCAAAATTATTGGTGATAGCACCAATATACTTAATGTTCAAATGGAACTGTTGTAGGTATATGGATAATTTTGGATGGCGATCATTCTACAACTTCCCTTGTGCCTGTATGAAATTTAGGGGTTGGTCGGCTGTGTGGATGACCGTTTCCTTCCCCGTAATGTAATGTTTCCATTGTTGGTAGTCGTGAAAAATGGAATATATCTCTTTGTTATAGGTGGGATACTTTCAGAATGTGTCTGAAAGTGTCTCACTATGATATGCCATTGGATGCACCTGCTGAGTAAGAGCTGCACCAATAACACCAATAAAAACACTTCTGCAGCACTACCATTGTTTTCTCTACTACAGAGTGTCTAGCGACCCGACTGTAGTGTGCCTCCTAAATCATCTTGGAACGCTCACTTGAAGGAACACAAAGGTGTCATAGGTGACATAATAGTGTATCCTCGAGGAGAAAATTTGGAACTTGATTTCCTTCTAGGAGCGTATAGTATGTGTTTCTGAATTCATGATCACTCTTCTACAGATGCAGCCATCTCGAAGTATTGTGCCCATGAGAGTCAAGCACAGTGATTAGCACCATGACTGGTGATAGGTTGTGGTGAGCTCCAGTATTGCATCAATGATGCTGCAACTCCTGGGACTCCCTACTTTACTTTTATCAACCTGGTAGTTCGTAACAAACTTGGAAGAGACAGTGCTATATGCACAAGTACTAGCTCTTATTGCAGGCTGTCACTTGATCAGTTGGCACAAGTTTGCTAGGAGCTTAATCCAACTTCTATGAGTTCTCAGAAGAAGCTTTTAACTGTGATGGAAGAAAACTAACTCAAAAGAGTCTAGTTTACTTGCAGAAAGAAGATGAAAGCTGAAAGGAAACGCAAACCCTAGCAAACCCTAGTTTTACCCACTAACCCTACTTGTGCAAGAAAAGAGATGGAAACTACTGAAATGGATTCCATTGACTATTGAAAAGGTAAAATACATGTATTCAAGCTATTTCTGAATGAAAATATAGAAAAATCATCTTTTTGTACTTTTGAGCAATTTTATGTAGAATTATTATGCTTGTGTTTTAACTATTTGTGACTGTGCAGAGGTTTAGTGGTGAAAGGAAATGGAGTGGGCATTTGCAGGAGGTTGGGAAGTTGTAGAGAGGGCCTAAGGAGTCCCTAGTACCTTTCTGGAGATTTCCACTGCAATTAGACTTTGAAAAATCACTCGCATGAACTTCTATAGGAGGCTGTAGGGGATCTAGAGGAAGTTCTACAGGAGGTTCTACAGGAAGAGGTCGAAAGTGGGTTTTAGAGGGTTGAAGGTGGAAACATGGTGGGAAAGTGGAAATTAAGGATGGATAGAGATGTTAAGGGGTCTAGGACATTGTAAATGAAGATCAAGAGTGAAGGAGATGGTTGGATTTGTTCAAAGGTCAAGGAAGCAATTTTGCACAAGAACATAGAAATTGGGGCAGTTTTGGAAATGGCGAATGAGTGAAGGAAATCTTTGAGAGAGGGACTGGATCAGGTTGTATGATGGAAGAATGATAAGTTGGAGTGTCTTATAGGTGCTCTTCTCACTTCTTTTCAAAACTGACCCAAGCAAAAACTAAGAAATAGAGTTTTACCTATTTTTGACCTAATTCTGACTTGAAAACCAGAAAAGTGCTGAACAGAACTTTATAGACATGAAGTTATGCAAGAAAGCTATGGAAACTGAACAAGAATAGATCTAAACATGTAAACACAACTGATGTCAACTTTTCCAACTTGAAATCTAACACTAGCAATTGCATTGGAAAGAAAAAAACAGTATTTTTGTGGCAGCAAGAGTGCCTTGGTGTCAATTCATGGTCCCAAGGAGGGAGAAAGGAGATCAAGGCCTTCTTGGTAGCCTTTTTTTGGATTTTTTTTTTTTTTAATCAAACTATCTCATCAACCTAAAGCAAGAACAACTATCTTAATCATCAAAAACAACTTGAGTAACAAAGCAAGATTTAACCTAAATAACAGAAATTATTTCATGAATGCAAGAAAAACACATATAAATACACAAAGGAGGTGTTGGACACTTGGATTGGGCCCAACCCCAAGAGCTACAGCACCCTAGGAAAGATCAGTGCTAGTTTAAAGCTGGATTTATCTTCATTGATAAAAAAATAATAATTACATCACAAAATTGTCTGTAAAAAGAGCTCAAAAATGAGTTGAGTACAAGGCTGCACTAAAGTGCGAAAATAGACTATCAAATGGCTAACCTACTAAGGTTTGAAGCCTTCTTATTTATACAAGTGAGGACTCCCAATAGTCCTCCTAAACTTTAGGAACTCGGCTGCCGAAAACTACAGATAATAGCCACTTCACTAGACCTGCTTGGCTGCCCCTTGAAATCATCTTTTGTGGGTTGTTGAACTCTGAGCTGTTGATGGAGAACAAGAGAAAGGGGTCATTTAGTGCAGGAGACACCCCTCCTATAAATCCTCAGCCTTGTTTCTTCAAGTTTGGCTGCCAATTTGCTCATAAATGCCTGGTCTTGGGCAAAAAATGTCCAAAAATTTGCAATAAACACTAATTAGACTTTGTGGTAAAGTGACTATCCCCATTCACTCAATTAACATAAATATATTCAAAAGAATGCACAAAACTATGGAGAATGGTGGATTAAATGAAAATACTAGGTAGAATGAGCCCATATAGTTACCTATTTCTGGGGCTCATCATCACCCCCCTGCTGAATGTGTTGCTCATCCTCTGAGCAACTAATCCAGTTCTTCATCTTTGATAGCTTTAACTGCCTCCCTGAGATCCCAGGCCTCTAAGGTGATGTCTTCTTCTCTGTAATGAAAACCTGCCTTTCTATCCACTTCCTCCCATTGTTTTTGTTCCTCCTCTTCCTTAACCCCTTCCAATAAGCCTAGCAGTAGTGGAGGGCTGAACTTAAGGCCAATCGGGTTGGCTTTCAAGTTTTGCATTGGTTGTTTGTATAGCGGTACTCTTCTCATAACTTCCCTCATTTTGGTTGGGGAGTGATACTCCCTTATCTTTAGGCTACGGGACAATGTATTCCATCTTCTTGTGCAAGCATGAAGGCAGTTATCACCAGACCATCTTTGCATATCTTCAAAGTGAGCAATAGCCTAGGCTTGCCTTTCAACATAATCAGGTGCAATGTGAGGGTTTTCTGCAAGGTGCTGGTGGGAATATATGAGAGTTGAGGGATCTTCTGGTTCTGCCCTTATCATGAGTGGATCACTTAGCTCCCTGGTCATAATCTTCTGAATCTCTACTGCCCTCTTTTCCTCATGGCTCAACCATGAAGCCATAGCCATGAGTTGTAGGTCTCCTAGTGTAGCGTTTGGATCCCATAGATCCATGTTAGGAAGTGCCAGGTTGTGTAAATAGAATTCTGCTAACTTGGCCTTATCTTTAGCTGAGCTACTATCACACAAATGCATAAACTGATTATAATTCTGGAATGGTATGGTGCCCCTTTGGGCCAATGTTTTAATTTGAAATTGAAGCCATTGGTCTTTAATATATGATGCATAGGATCTAGCTGGTTGTATACATTGCAAGGCTTCTATTGTCCAACTGGCCATGCTGTCCATTTGGGCTTCTTTTTCTTGTAATTGTTGTTTTAAAATATACACTTCATCTGCTACCTGAGACTCCTTTTCTTGCAACAGTTTCATTAGCATTTCAACATCAGATTGTGGCTCTCCCTCTTGCTGTTGTTTCTCTATTGCTTCATTGACTATTAGGGGACCTTCTTGCTGTTGCTGCTCTCCCAAGATGGACAGCCTATTTCACTTCTAAACTTCCTGTTGTTGTAACTTCTTTTTCAGCAGTTCATTTTCTTCTTGTAGCTGGGCTCTTTTGTTGCTTTTTATGTGCCTTACCATGGCCAACTCCCCTCTTAATTCCTTTAGCTTGTCCTCCATGTTCCCTAAGTCCTCAAATCCTTTAGATTTAGCGATTTGCATCCATGTGTAGGTTCTGACCCTCTCTTTTTCTAATTCGAAGAATAGAGGCACATCAAATTTCTGTGGGATGATCTTCCCACCCTCTAGCAGATTGTAATAGGAGCCTAAACTAGGCCGAGGGCTTGGTTCAGGTATTTCTTTGGCCTTGCCCTCCCCTTGTGATTTTTCTGCTGCCTTCTTTTCCAATTTCTCAGTTTCTTTCAGCCTGGCTAGTGTTTCCTGTAGAGATGTTTCAGCTTCCTGTAGAACTGCCTTTGAGTCCATCAACTTGATCCTTTCCTTTTAGGTGGAGGTTTTGGGGCTTCCTCTTTCATAGGTGATAGATATCTTGGAGGGAGATTCTTCCTTCTTTTCAGTGGGTGTATCCTCAATGACAATTGGTTACTTTGATGGTGGTTGGGGTTTGCCCACTTTGATCGTTGTGCTTCTTCTGGCTTTAAAATACATAGAGGTTTGCCTTTTTCTTTTTCCTTTTTGTTTTGCTGGTGTGCTTAATGCAGCAAGCATAACTGCTGCTTCCCTTGCCAATGTTTCAGGGGATGTTTCTTTCTTCTGTTCTTTTCCTTCATTTTCTGTAGCCTTGCTTATGTCCACTGTTTCTGCTTGTGTCACTGATATCTCTGGGTGTGTCTTTTATTTTTCTTGCTAGGCCCCTGCCTTGGCTGTGGTAGTCTTCTTTTGGGCTTTCTTGGCCTTTTTTTTCTCAACCTTTGTCCTTTTTCTCTTCTCCGTTTTTGAGGTTATCTTCTTTTTTGCCTTAGGCTCAGTAGTAGTTTTGTCAAATTTCTCTTCTTCTTCCTGTTTCTCCTCTGTTTTTCTTTCTGTTTGAATGTCTTGTGCTTCCTCATTACTGTTCTTCTCAATTTCTTTGGTTTTCTCCTCCTCATCACTACTATATGAGCTAATGTCCTCAGTCAAAGTTTTGATGTCATCATCCCTGGACATATTTCTGAAAATTTCCCAAGCTATGGGGATAGTATATGTGTGTAAGGCATCTACTACCAACAGTTTGGTGAGCCCATGGTGGGCCAATTGATCTGGGACCCCTGCATTT
Organism: Pinus tabuliformis; assembly: GCA_031772625.1. Classification (NCBI taxonomy): domain Eukaryota; kingdom Viridiplantae; phylum Streptophyta; class Pinopsida; order Pinales; family Pinaceae; genus Pinus; species Pinus tabuliformis. The sequence goes on from CM062811.1 coordinate 306,072,819, forward strand.
ATCTTTGTGCCACATTTGATCAAAGACTGGAGGAGGAAATATGGGAGGCTCAGTTTTCTAGCTGGAGGTAGGTCCATCTCATATCTCAATTCATGTAACAACCTGAAGTGATAACCATAAATTATGCTGAACCTCCCTTCACATGTGATATACTTCATTATTTGGTAGCTGAATTCACTCCAGAGAGGAGGCAAGCTTGTCCTTCTGACCCCATTTTTATCTTCTACAGGATGCTCCTCAGGCTGAAAAAATGTCTTCTTAGCAACCTGTCCCAATGATTTCTCCTCCTTGCTCCAAGGGATCCCAAGTGGAAGACCTATGATTCTACTGATGAAATCATGTGTAAGATCTAGGGTTAGACCCCTAAAACTAACTATAGCATGTATTTTCGAATGGGGTCTTAGGGACATAAAAAAAATTTCAGTCACCTCCTCATCATATCCCTGAATTCTTTCAAAGAAGGGTATCCAGTTTTCCCTAGTGAAGAGGGCCACCACCTCAGGGTGCTCATGCAATTTGCTAGAGTTTAAAGGTTCTTTTCTCATGAATCCTCCTGGCATGGTGTTGAGTGGTTTTTTTTTTTTTAATGCTCAGGTGAGAAAAGCAGGCAAAACTGAAACAGAGGATAGCTGAATTTTGTCTTTTCCTGAAACCAAATAAGGAATTTCCCGTGTGCTTCTCCTTACAACATCAAATTGCAATAATTCCCCTATTTTAAACTACTTTTATCCTAAATTTGACTCTCTGCTTTTGAAAAGAATTTATTTTTTTGACAGAACAGAGGATAAATACACAGGTTCTTTTCAGAGAGTAGATAGATATGCAAATTCATTTTTTTTCACACAGGTTGGTTTCTACAGTTGCATGTATTTTCCTTACAGTAGAATTTGAGAAAGAAGGAGACAAATTTTGAATGTAGAGAAGAAAATAGAGAACTGTGTAGAACTCAGGGAAAATATGCAGGCAGACTTTTAAGCTTCACTCTCTTTTTCAATCCAATGCCATGTTTTTAATCCACCACCTTATTCAAACAAGTCATATGCAAAGAGGTTTTCCTGAGCCTACCTCATTTCAAGCTTGAATTTTGACGAAAATCCTGAGTTTTCCTTCTGCAGAGCTACTCTCTACCTTTCCTCTAGAAACCTTCCTGTATAAATCTTCCATCTCCTGTAGAATGTAGTAGTGCTCCTATAGAGCCCAATAGGTGGGAGGGTTTCAAGAAACTGGAAGAAAACTGGTGGAGGACTACTGGTTGGCTACTCTGGAAGTGGTAAGTGAGTGTTTCAGTTGAGAACGACGTGAATGAAAAATGAAACGAAGGGTGGCAAAGGCTTCGACCACATTGTCTTTTAACTATTGGCGTGATCCGTGGTGAGGAGATGAGGTGGACGGATGGGTACGTTATCCCCATCCAAACCGTTGGTCCTACATCACGGTCATAATGGTTCTGCATGCTATCTAACCGCCATCACCTCCCTTACTCCTGTTATATGCCACCACCACTACTAGTCCCGATTTTTTTTTCTCGAATTGACATACCACACGTGCTAGCTGCGTATCTGATCGGTAGTTTTGAATTTGACGGGGCTCATTTGAATTCCACGAGGGTGTGTAACTGAACGAGGGTGGCCAGTTAGCTGGCCACCAATTCCATTCAATTGTGATCATTCCCACAGTTCATGTAGTTTTGAAATAGTATTCATGCAATCGAGGAATAGGTTTAGGCACTTACATGTTCAGTCGCTACTGTGTTATGCATATTTCAGATTTTGGCACTCCATTTCTTCACTGTTGTTGCTACTTGCGCTATGCATGCTCAGCCTCAGGCTTTTTCTAATGATATCACGTTCAAACAGAGCTCCTTGCATGTTTCATACATCCTACTGTGCTGACCCTGTCTCTGGAGTATGCTTTTCAGAGGGATCAGCTGCTACAGGAATCCTGTAGGATTTCCTATAGCTGCTTCTCCTTCTAAAATTCAAGCTAATATTTGAGTAGGGCTACAACTACTGAAGAAGGTCTCGACTGAAAAGGAATCACAGATGGAAGGTATCAAGTAGGGGTGAGTAAAAAGGTTGCTTCTTTTATTTGTCATTATATTTTTTTTTTTTGCAGAGTGAAGGAAATAGAATTTCTATGTGTGACTGTGCAGGGACACAAAAACGAGTGAAATGAAGGTGTACAGGGATGGAATGGTGACATAGGAAGATGGATGGTGGCAGGGAGGTTCACAGGCCTCATAGATAGATTTCCAACCCTCGGGTCCTCCTCTGAGATTGATTTTGGCCTTTCTGTAGTTTCTACAGGATCCTCCTGTAGAATATACAGAGTTTCCTGTAGGATGCGAAATTTCAGACCAAATGAGACCAAAACTTGGGAAAGGGTAATAGTGATGGGGGAATGAACTGTGAGGGGTGCATGCAGCCTAGTTAAGTATTTTTTTGTCTTGTGCGACCCTCCTACAACCTGCAATGACCTTCCTGCAACCTGCAATTTATTCAAAAGAAGTTAGGTTTTATCTTTTTCTTTTCTTCTCTCTCTCTTTTTTTTTTTTTTAGTTTGAGACAGCTAGGGCACCTCCAGGAGGTTTTCACCCTCACTGTCTGCCCTGGGTGCCTCCAAGAGGTTTTCACCCAGGGATATTTTATTCAATTTTATTTTTTATGTTTTTTTTTCTCTTCTTCTTTTTTCTTTGTTTGCTCAGGGTGTAGGTGGAGTGGAGACAGGGACCTGCTCCACTACCAACACTGATTTACCCAGAGTCTCAATGAACTCCTTCTTGGAAAGGGGCTTCTTGTAGATCTTCAATCTATGCCCATTGACGAGCATGGGGATGGCTTCTTCGTCAATGGTCCAGATAAGGACTGTGTTGGAAATACTATGAGGGGGGTGAATAAGTATTTGTTTTTCCCACTATTGTTTTACTAGTTAAAACATATATATTCAGAACACAAGATGAACAGCAAGAATAAATGCTTTTATTAATATAAACTGTGTAGTAAAATATATACAATATATAGATGGTTACAATCAGTTTCCAAGCTCCAACTTGGACTTTGGTGAGGCTCCAACCTCCAGAGAACCAACTCTATTTTTCCAAGACACCAATCTTGGACTTAAGAGCACAATCTCCCAAGGACTTCAATCCTTCCTACTTCTGAGGCATCAACCCCAAGGACTCCAATCCTTCTCACTGCTGAGGCACCAGCCCCCAAGGACTCCAATCCTTCTCACTGTTGAGGCACCTGCCCCCAAGGACTCCAATCCTTCTCACTTTTTAAGGCACCAGCCCAAGGATTCCAACCCAATATTGTCAAGGCATGTTTGATAGTAGTCTTCTGCTCTCAAAACTCTTCTCTACTGAGTTCTGTCTATTTACAGCTTCATTGTAGTTTCCAAGCTACAGTATCAATGACAACCAGTCTTCTTATGAATGAGTCTTTACAACTCTGCACACTGCCTACACAGAGTCTCCAATAGCCTTCATACTCTCTGATAATGTCTTCACACAGCTCTAGTCAGTCTACTGTTAGTTGTATTAAGCTCTGCATAAAGAACAACTTCTTGTTCAAGCTTATGTTCTCTACTGCTACTCCTCCCCTTCAACTGTCTGCTATCCTGTTGGCCCTTTGGCCCTCTTTCTGTTTTGCTGGATCCTCTCGTTGCCTCTGTCTCCTCCAGCTTATTTTCCATAGCGTTTAACAGCCTTCAACAACCAAGCCTCACATTCAAACAATTCTTTATTTTCTTATATCTGACACCCCTGGCCTTTGGATTCCTTTCTCTGCAAGCTCTTCGGCTTCCTCAACGCTCGCTTATCCTGTCAGTTTCCTCCGTGCTTGCTTTCTTCTTCGGCTTCCCAACTTTCGGTTTCCTCTGCCTATCCAAGCGTTTCAATATTCATAGGACATCTTCAGGAGGAAGAGAGGTCGTATTATAGAGAAACGTTGCATATTAAAAGATATCAGAGAGATCCCTTTTTTTTTCAATAACGTTCATACACAGGAATTCAGTGCTTACAAAGGCTTTCATTTGGAGAGACTATACCATCAGGGTGAGCCCATATGTCACGTTATCATTGTAATCGCAACCGGCATCGTTCTTCCTAATGAACGATCATTCAGGCCTCCTGAACTGTCTTAACTATTATCATATGCATTTTGGCCCTTCAAACTGTGCAAAAGGAAAATATGTAATTACACAGGAAATATGAGCAAAAACAGGCAAAAAGGCTAAAGGGCAGATTCCAATAGTTATTTTACCTGCATCTATTCCGTATCAGGTCCGCTACATATATCGCAATCAACAATCAAGGTTTCTGGGGTCCTTTATACATCGATCCCATGGCGTCCCCAATGGCCGATGGCCGATCCTCCTACGGATGCAATATAATCATTAAGCCATGTTACAATGTTGAAGCGGGTCTGCATGCTTTATCGCAATTAGCGCTTTGCAAGGTCCGATAAGCGGACGCGATATATAATACACCGTTTCATAATGTGTAGCGGGTCCGTGTTATTATCACAATGGTAGTTTTAGTGTGACAAGGCTTTAAGTGTTGTGATACGTAACTCCCGATATGACGAACGCGATATTATTATAGACTTTTTTTAATGAGTCCATCGCATCCATACCTCTATTGCAATCGGTAGATTATAGCGCCATCCCTTTAGGACTTGCGATCGCTGCGGATGCGATATGATATTTAGCAGTAGTTGATATACCCTTCGGTTCCATGTGTATATATCACAATCGGAACTCGGGAGAGAGTAATTCCTTTATGTATTGTTGCGATGAGTGGATGTGATAAAGCATTCAGCCATAACACAATTCCGCGGGGCCTTTACCACTCCTGATACATAATCCCGCTCCATTGTTTTAACTTTGTTTATATGCTCTGCTGTTTATATATACATTGCTCCACTGTTTTAACTGTTTTTATATGCTCCTCCACTTAAGCACCTCACTCTTGGCATATGTGATAGCTCTACTCCTACGATAGTTGTTAATGCATATATAGATGGGTTTTGGCCTCCGATAGCTCCCGATTGTGTAATCTGTGGATATATGGCTCTGTTTTGGTGTTAAATGCATCCATTGCTCCTCCTATGGATCCTCTTGCTCCGATATGCTCCGTTTGCTCCTCTTCTTTGGCATATATATATGCTCTGTTCTGCTTGCTCTGTTTGCTCCTGTAGTTCCACTAACTCTGTTTTGGCGTATATATATATATATATATATATATATATATATATATATATATATATATATATATATATATATATATATATAGATATATATATATATATATATATATATGTGGCTCCTCCTATAGTTCCTCAGGCTTGTTTGCATGCATATAACCCTATTGTGGCATGCATTGCTCTCGATAGCTCTGTTTTGCTTTGTTTGCTCTGTGTGCTCCTCTTCTTTGGCATATATATATGACATATATATATGGCTCCTCTGGTGGTGCTTCGTGCTCTGTTAGCTCCTCTGGTGGCTCTATCTGCTTCTCTTGTTTCCATCTGCTCCTCTGGTGGTTCTTTCTGCTCCTCTCATCTCCATCTGCTCCTCTGTCTTGGCAGTGTTTTCAAAGACCTCCTTGCATATATGAATGCCTCTCTTGCTCCTGTCTCTTCATGAATCTGTTCTACTTCCCCTTGGCTTCATGTCATCCTTTAGTATCGATAATATTTCCATATTGACATCAATGACAACCTAGGTCAACAGACTGAACCATTGTCATTGCATGTTTCTACTGTATATGGTCCCATCCATCTTGTCCTCAACTTGCCCTTGAAATCCTTGTATCTTGAATCATACAGTAGCACCCAATCTCCTGGCTAAAATTGTTTTTCTTTGAGGTATCGGTCATGCCATATCTTTCTTTGAAGTTGGACTACCTCTGGGTGGAGGAGGGCCTGCATTCTCTATTCATTTAATCCATTTAGTTGAAGCAATCTTTCCTGTTGTGCATGACTGAGATCTAGGTCCAGCTAAGCTACCATCCTCAATGTGTTATATTCAAATTCTATGGAAAGAAAAGCCTTCTTCCCATAGACCAGCTCATAGGGTGTGAAACCTGTGGTGGTTTTCCAAGTAGTGTTATAGGACCAGGTGGCTTCAACCAATCTATTTGCCCAATATTTTCTGCTGCTACTCACTACCTTAGTCAAAATCCCTTCCAAAGCTCTGTTAGTAAATTCCACCTGTCCATTTTCTTGTGGATGATAAGGGGTGGAAGTTCTATGCTTAATATTGTGATGGGTGAGTAGGTCTTCAATCAGGTTGGAGGTAAACTAACTTCCTTGATCCGTGACTAATTCCCTCGGGTAGCCAAACTTGTAGAATATATTTTCCCTCAAAAACTCAGCTACTTTTTCCTCTGTTACTGCTTTGATTGCCTTTGTTTCTGCCCACTTTGTCAGGTAATCCATGCACACAATGATGTAAGACTTTTGTTTTGAAGGAGGGTTGATAGGACCCACAAAATCCATGCCCCACTTCTCAAATGGCTCGAAAGTCACTTGAGGCTGCAAGGGCATCTCATCCTTTGGAGTAGTTTTCCCCATCCTTTAACATCGGTCACATTGGCTGATGTATCTCCTGACATCTTGATGAAGAGTGGGCCAATAGTACCCCGCCTGTAGAATTTTGAAGGTAGTTCTCTTTGTTGCAAAGTGCCCCCCACAGGGCCCATCATGACAGGTTAGGAGGATGTCAAAAACTTCTTCCTCCCTAACACATCACCTCAAAATCTGATTTGGGCCAAGTTTAAAAAGATTGCCCCCAATCCAAGTGAATGGGGCACTTTTCCTCACGATCTTGCTCTTCTCTTTTGAGGACAAGTATGGTGGAAATTGTGCTAAAACCAAATAATTTTCTATATCAAAAAACCATGGAGAGAGTACTGAAATAGTAAATAGGTGTTCATCTGGCATTTGATCATCCACCATACCTTCTTCACCTACAGGTAGATCTAGTCTAGATAGAAAATCATCAACAACATTTTCCTTACATCGCTTATCAACAATGGTCAAATCAAATTGCTGCAATAAAAGTAACCATCTAATGATACGAGCGTTTACATCAGGTTTATTCATCAGATACCTAATTGCAGCATGATCAGTATGCACGAATGTTTGATAGCCAGTGATGTAGTGTCTGAACTTGTTTAGGGAATGAACTATAGTCATGAGCTCTTTTTTTGTTACAGTGTAGTTTAATTCTGCCTTGGACAGGTTTTTACTGACAAAATATATGGCATACAGTAGCTTCTCTTCAACTTGTCCTAAGGCTACTCCTATAGATTTGTTCGAGGCATTTGTGTGAATGTGGAAAGGTAGGGCCCAGTTTTGACCTCTCAATATTGGGGCAGTTATTAGCTTACCTTTCAAAGCATCGAGAGCCTCTTGACAGTTGTCAGTCCATATGAACTCAGCATCTTTTCCCAAGATACCAAACAATGGAGAGGCTAGCTTACTAAAATCTTTAATGAATCTTCTATAATACCCTACTAAGCCTAGAAAACTCCGAACATCTCTTACCTTTTGAGGAGGTGGGACCCTTTGGATGATAGAAATCTTTTTGGGATCCACCTGTAATCCTTGCTGAGAAATTGTATGTCCTAGCACGGTCCCTTCAATCATTAGGAATTCACATTTATCAGGACTGAGGGACAGATACATTTCAATACACTTGGCTAAGACTTACCTCAGGTTAATCAAAGCTTCTTGGAAGTTAGAACCATAAGGGGTGAAGTCATCCATATAGATTTCTACTGAATCATGAATCAGCTCAGCGAATATGCTCAGTACTGCTCTCTCGAAAGTGGAAGGAGCATTGCACAACCCAAAGGGAAGGACCCGGTAGGCAAAGGTACCCCATGGACAAGTGAAAGTGGTCTTATCTTGGTCTTCTGGGCTGATTTGGATCTGGTTGTACCTGCTAAACCCATCTAGGAAGGAAAATAAATTCTTCCCTTCCAGGCCATCTAACACTTGATCTATGAAAGGCAAAGGGAAATGGTCCTTCTTGGTGGCTTTGTTAAGCTCTCGATAATCTACACAGATTCTCCACTTCCCGTTTTTCTTGGGCACAAGCACCAAAGGAGAAACCCATTCACTATCAGAGATGAGGTAGATGAATCCTGCATCCAACAACTTTTGCAGTTCTTCTTTGACAATGTCCTTAAGGGTTGGATTCATCCTCCTTTGAGGTTGCCTAAATGGTTTACAATCCTCTTTAATGTAAATGTGATGAGTACAGACTAAAGGGTGGACTCCCTTCATCTCCTTATAGCTCCAAGCAAAAGCATCCAAATGGATGTTCAATAAGCTACATAGCTCTTTCTCCTGAGAGGTGGATAGGGATGAGTTGATCTTTAGGGTTCTTTTTGGGCCAAATTCCACATTCTTAACTCGGAGAGAGGTTGGATCAGCCACACAGAGATCAACTAAAGCATTGGCTTGGGTTTCTTCCACCAAATCTTCTAATGGCAACACACTGGGGGGTGGATTTTGAATCAAATTCTCAATAAGATCATCCTCGGTTTGAGGACCTCCCTTGGTGGCTTACACTGTGCACAATGGTGTGGAGTAGACTTCATCCTCATCTTCTCCTCCAACCAGAGAGGTAAGTCATGTTATAGTAGAGGTTGGGCAGGAGGATATAGGACTAGTTGTTTCGACATATGCCCATTCTTGATGGTCATGCTCCCAGCTTGACAACTGATGTAAGCATTTGCAATAGCTAATCAAGGCCTCCCCAAGATGAGAGGATACCTAGTGAGCTTTGCCTTTGGCTGAAGAACCAAGAAGTCAGCAGGGTACTCCTAGGAATCAATGGAGACAATGACATCTTCCACAATCCCCTCAGGAGTCACAGTGGAGCGGTCTGCTAACTGCAGTACTGTTGAGGTCTTTCTTAGGGAACCGTGAAGGTTGAGTTTCAGCATAGCGTCCTTGGTCATTACGTTAATGGCAGCCCTTCTATCAATCAAGGTGTGGGGGATTATGGTGTCATTGATGTGGACATCGACTATAGGACTCCCAGGGTCTAGATATTTTGGACAGATTACCTGTCCCAACATCAAGTCAGACAATTGTCCTATGACATTGATAGTTGGAGCATGTCTCTTGCGCCTGCCTAGGTGCCTGAAACAATTCTCTTTGATCAACTTGTTGTAGATTGGTACATATTTTATGGCCTGGAGAAGTGGTATTTTTACACATAACTGTTTTAGTTCTCCCTGAAGTTCAGTTTCTTCTGGGGTTGGCTGTGTGGTTCCAGTTAGTCTCTTAGGAAAGGGTGGAATGGCTTTGGGTTAACTTTACTATTTCTCTTCCTCATCCTCCTTAGGAGGAGGTTGGCTATTTGGGAGGACCTTCCTAGATCATAGGTTGATCTTTTGAATCTCCACAGCATAGGTAGGGCATGTTGTTTCTCCATTATATACATGCTAGGCCTATCTATTATTGGGGTTTGGGTTCGGTTGAGCAGGTATCTGGGGTTGTCTTGGAGGATCAGGAGGTAATGGTTGTGGTTGAGCAGGTGGTGGAGGCAAAAGAGTAGGAGGAGAGTTGTATTGGGGCCTCCACCCCTGATGAGGTGCATTCCACTGAGGTTGTGGCTGAGCGTGAGAATGAAACGAGTGAGCAGCTGGTTGAGTATGGTATTGAGATGGATACGACCAAGGAGGGGGTGTGGACCAGGAAGGATGAGCAGGGGGACCCCAAGAAGGCATGGAAGTGGCTTGATTGGGGTTGTAATAAGTCTGGGATGTCCCTTGCATTCCCTGCTGGTAAGGTTTGGGTCCATGTGGCCTCCTTTGGTTCATGAAGTAGAGTGGTTCAGTGGCTCCTTCAGCCCCTTGGTACATAGCTTTAAATCTGGGTAAGGAAGGGCACTAATTTGTAGGATGGTCTTCTTCACAGACAAAACACACTTCTACAGAGTGCAATGGACATTCGTTCCTAAGATGCTTTCTAGTGCACCTGGGACAAAAGATGGCCAAAGCCCTCTTGGCTTCCTCTTGATTCTTTTGGATTCATAAGGTATCCATTTTCATGGCAATAGTCTGTCTCATCTCGCTTTTGAAATCTTCCATCTGATTTGCAAATTCGTTTTTAAGGAATGAACTAGATAAGGGGGTACTGCTGATTTGTAGGATGGTCTTCTTCACAGAAAAAACACACTTCTACAAAGTGCAATGGACATTCATTCCTAGGATGCTTTCTAGTGCACCTGGGACAAAAGATGGCCAAAGCCCTCTTGGCTTCTTCTTGCTTCTTTTGGATTCACAACGTATCCATTTTCATGGAAATAGTCTGTCTCATCTCACTTTTGAAATCTTCCATTTGATTTGCAAATTCATTTTTAAGGAATGAACTAGATAAGGGGGTACTGGCTAAAAGTTGACTTCCCCTACCTCTCTTTCTAGCTTCCCTAGAATGGTTTCTAAACATAGTCTTTATGTCATCATAAGGTAGCTTGTAGATGTCTCCCCCGACCAGTAAATGGAGGGTATCTAGAAGGTCTTCAGGGACTCCTCTGAGCAGAACCAACTTCAGAGATTTGGGGTCAAGTGTGCACTTGGCCCTTTTATGACTGAGTGGAAACCTCTCTTCATAGTCTTCTAAAGATTCATCACTTCCCATGGTCATTCGAAAGATTTCTTCCTTTGTATCCTTTGACCTACAGTAGTCCCGGTATTTGTTGTTGAAGGCTTGTTGCATATGAGCCCAAGTTCTAATACTATTTCCAGGAAGCCCCATGAACCAGCGTATTGTTGCATCCTTGAGGGTAGAGGGAAAGAGTTTCAACTTTTGCTCATCTTCTGCATAGTCATAGGTTCGAAAAAGGACAACAAACTCAAACAAGAAGGTATCAAGGTCTTCAGTAGTCAATCCATGGAAGTGAGGTAGCACTGAGGGACTTATGTTTTTCATTTTGTGTTCCCATTGGTCTCTCGGATGGGAAAGGCACCTTCTATTCTTTCCCCATTTCCTCTATTGTTTCTGTTTTCAGCCATGGTCTCAGGAGGAATGGTTTTTTGCTCTTCTTCTGTTATAGGATCTTCATATATCTCTGGAGGTTCACCTATAGGTTCTTCTGGATCACTGCCACCAAAGAAGAGAGAAGGGCGACTTAGTGATGTGGTGGGGGTATTGGGTAGGAATTTTCCTAAATTGTCTCTGTTCCTACGAGGCATGAAATGAAATCTCTTTTTTTGGGTGATTTTTGTTTCTTTTTTCTACTTGTACCTGCAAAAACTGAAATAGATTGAATAACAAACTACAACTAACTAAAATCTATCTTGTTGAAATGAAAATGTAGAATTGAAATGAAAGCAGGAAAGAACTAATCTATTTTGCTGAAATGAAATTGCAGAATTGAAATGAAAGCAGGAAATTTCTAATATACTTTTGCAGAAAGGAAATTGCAGAATTGAAATGAAACAACTACTCTACTCTAGCTGAAATAAACTATTTAGCAGAATGTTGCAGTAGAAAATAGAAGAAAAGTAGTAATCACAAAATACTCTGATGCTTCCTCAGCAACGACACCAAAAAGATGGTGAGCTCCAGTATTGTATCAATGATGCTGCAACTCCTGGGACTCCCTACTTTACTTTTATCAACCCGGTAGTTTGTAACAAACTTGGAAGCGACAGTGCTATATGCACAAATATTAGCTCTTACTGTAGGCTGTCACTTGATCAGCTGGCATAAGTTCGCTAGGAGCTTAAGCTAACTTCTATGAGTTCTCAGAAGAAGCTTTTAACTTTGATGGAAGAAAGCTAACTCAAAAGAGGCTAGTCTACTTGCAGAAAGAAGATGAAAGCGGAAAGGAAACACAAACCTTAACAAACCCTACTTTTACCCACTAACCCTACTTGTGCAAGAAAAGATATGGAAACTACTAAAATGGATGCCATTGACTATTGAAAAGGTAAAATGCATATATTCAAGCTACTTCTGAAGGAAAAATATGGAAAAATCATTTTTTTGTACTTTTGAGCAATTTTATGCAGAATTATTATGCTTGTGTTTTAACTATTTGTGACTGTGCAGAGGTTTAGTGGCAAAAGGAAATGGAGTGGATGTTTGCAGGAGGTTGGGAAGGTGTAGAGAGGACCTAAGGAGTCCCTAGTACCCTTCTGGAGATTTCCACTGCGATCATACTTTGAAAAATCGCTCACATGAACTTCTATAGGAGGCTGCAGGGGATCTACAGGAAGTTCTATAGGAGGTTCTACAGGAGGTTCTACAGGAAGAGGCCGAAAGTGGTTTTTAGAGGGTTGAAGGTGGAAAAATGGTGGAAAAGTGGAAATGAAGGATGGATAGAGATTTTAAGGGGTCTAGGACCTTGTAAATGAATATCAGGAGTGAAGGAGATGGTTGGATTTGTTCAAAGGTCAAGGAAGCAATTTTTCATAAGAACGTAGAAATTGGGGCAGTTTTGGAAATGGAGAATGAGTGAAGGAAATATTTGAGAGAGGGACTGGAGCAGGTTGTATGATGGAAAAATGATAAGCTGGAGTGTATTACAGGTGCTCTTCTCACTTCTTTTCAAAACTGACCCAAGAAAAAACTAAGAAAACAGGGTTTTACCTATTTTTTACCTAATTCTGACCTAAAAACCAGAAAAGTGCTGAACATAACTTTATGGACATGAATTTATGCAAGAAAGCTATGGAAACTAAACAAGAACATATCTAAGCATGTAAACAAAACTGATGTCAACTTTTCCAACTCGAAATCTAACACTAGCAATTGCATTGGAAAGTAAAAACAATGTTTTTGTGGCAGCAAGTGTGCCTTGGTCTCAATTCATGGTCCAAAGGAGGGAGAAAGGAGATCAAGGCCTACTTGTAGCCTTTCTGTGGAACTTTTTTTGGTTATCAAACTATCTCATCAACCTGAAGCAAGAACAATTATCTTAATCATCAAAAACAACCTGAGTAACAAAGCAAGATTTAACCTAAATAACAGAAATTATTTCATGAATGCAAGAAAAAAACATATAAATACACAAAGGAGGTGCTAGGCACTTGGATTGGGCCCAAACCCAATAGCTACAGCCCCCTAGGAAAGATCAGTGCTGGTTCAAAGCTGGATTTATCTTCATTGATAAAAAAATAATAGTTACATCACAAAACTGTTTGCAAAAAGAGCTCGAAAATGAGCTGAGTACAAGGCTGCACTAAAGTGTGAAAATAGACTATCAAATGGCTAACCTACTAAGGCTTGAAGCCTTATTATTTATACAAGTGAGGACTCCCAACAGTCCTCCTAAACTTTAGGAACTCGGCTGCCCAAAACTGCAGATAATAGCCACTTCACTAGACTTGCTCGGCTGCCCCTTGAAATCGTCTTTTGTGGGTTGTTGAACTCCGAGCTGTTGATGGAGAACTCGAGGAAGGGGTCATTTAGTGCAGGAGACACCCATCCTATAAATCCTTAGCCTTGTTTCTTCGAGTTTGGCTGCCAATCTGCTCATAAATGCCTGGTCTTGGTCCAAAAATGTCCAAAAATCTGCAATAAACACTCATTAGACTTTGTGGTAAAGTGACTATCCCCATTCACTCAATTAACATAAATATATTCAAAAGCATGCACAAAAATATGGAGAATGGTGGATTAAATGAAAATAATAGGCAGAATGAGCCCATATAATTACCCATTTCTGGGTCTCATTAGGTTGATGTAGTCTGCAACATTATTGGTGCTGCCCTTCTTTTACTTAATGTTCAAATGGAACTGTTGCACGTATGTGGACCATTTTGGATCGTGATCATTCTACAACTTCCCTTGTGCCTGTATGAACTTTAGGGGTTTTTGGTCTATGTGGATGATCACTTCTTTCCCCATAATGCAATGCTTCCATTGTCGGTAGGCATGAAAAATGGAATACATCTCTATGTCATAGGTGGGATACTTTCAGAATGTGTCTAAAAGTTTATCACTGCGATGTGCCATTGGATGCCCCTGCTGAGTAAGAACTGCACCAATAGCATAGTCGAGGCATTTGTCTCAATCTCAAATGGTTGTAGTAGGTCTAGTAATGTGAGAATTGGTGCAAAGTAGAGGCAATGCTTTAACTCCGAAAACACCTTCTGTTGGGAATCTGACCAAAATAATTTTTTGTTTGCTCCACCCTTAGTGAGTTGACTCAAAGGCTAATTGATATGAGAGAACCCCAGCATGAAATTGTGGTGAAAATTGGCAAGACCCAGAAGGCTATGGAGCTCTATTAGAGTGGTTGGGGCTAGCCAACCTTGAATGACTTGTATCTTGGCTATGTTGACATGCACACCCTGCTCATCAATGATGTGCCCTAGATATTGAACCTAGGTCATACCAAATGTTCCTTTCGCCATATTGGGACACAAATTATGTTGTCGCAGTGTTTGGAGGACTTGTGGAATATGGCGGAGGTGCTCTTCTGAAATCTGGATGAAGATCAGGATGTCATCCTAATACACCACCACGAATGGGTTGTTGAAAGGTCATAATATGTCTTCCATCAACCTCATGAAGGTTGTGGGGCATTTGTCAAAGGCATGACCAACCATTCCCAAAGGTCCTGCTTGGATTTGAAGGCAATATTCCACACCTCTGAGGGTTCAATTTGTACCTGGTGATTCACGGACTTCAATTCAATCTTGGTGAAATATTTGGCCTCTTTGAGTTGGTACAGAAGGTCATTAATCTGTTGGATTGGATACCTATTCCAGGCAGTGATGTTGTTCAATGCCCGATAATCAATACAGGGTCTCCAGGTGCCATCCTTGTTTTGTACTAACACGATTGGGCTCCCACGGGGTGATGAACTTGGCCCGATGTTCCCTTTCTGCAACAAATCCTGAATCAACCTCTTGATTTCATTATTCTACAAAACATAATTTTGATAGATTCCATTGTACAATGATGCACCTGGGGTTAGATCAATGGATTTTTTGACCTGACAGTGTAGAGGCACTCCTATGGGTGAGGTGAGTATGTCCGTATACTCCTCCATGACCTTGTCCATATATTGCTACCTTGCAGAGCATCCATATGTGGAGGCATTGGCCATAATCTTCTTCTTTCCCTGAGGGAGAATCATAAGGAAAACAAATTACTTGGTCTGGGAAACGATGTTACTGAATTTCTTCGCAATGATTAAAGAGATGGTGGTGGGCAGTGATGCCTATGATATCCTGTACAACTTATTGTCCAAAGTAATAATAAAAGTGAGGGGCCTAGAATGATGCACAACATGCCTATACTCATACGTAGATTGATGTTGTAGGGAAGGCGACACTGCTTGCTGATGCAAAGATCTCTCCCTTGGTGAAGCCACCTGATGGTGTACAGATGTAGGTGTGTTGTGGTTGGTAGGCCCAACCACTTCACAAACTCTTCTGAAATGAGTTTCTTTTGGCTCCCATTATCGACAATAAACTGTAGCAAAGAGCCTTTCACCCACATAAATGAGTGGAAGAGGCGCTCCTCCTCCTCTGTATATTTAGGATCATTCTTCTAGATATTTGTGGTGGAAATGTTGGCAGGGGTTGCATGTCAATAATCTACTTCAATTTATCAATCCCCTTGTCATGTTCTAACTCTGATTCAGAACATGCATCTGATTTGGAAGCCTTCAACGTAGCCACCAGTGACTACTTAGCATGACTCTCACTTATGTTGTGAGTGGGTCTCTTATGGAACTCACACCATTTCCCCATGTCCTTATTTGTCTTCCTGGTATTGTTTTTTCTTTTAGATTCGGTGGGTTGTCTTAGGTCACCTCGCTTTGGGTTTGTCCTTTGTTTTGCAGCTTGGGGGTGCCTTTCCCCTAGTTTAGATTCACAGACCAAAGTATCGCTTATTTTGTTTAAATTTCTGCTTGATTTTGACAACATATTGATAGGTAGTTCCAAGTGAGGAGATTTCTAGGAACTCCATATTGTTCTATATGTACTTGTGTAGACCGCCACGAAACTTGAATACCAAATTCCACTCAGAATCCTTAAAACTCAACTAGGTGAGAAGGGTATGAAAAATGTTTGTGAACTTTGGCACATATTGTTCCCTTCCCTTCCGTAGTGTGATCCATTTTATGTCTTTAACTCCAAAGATCCCAATAGGGTAATACTTCTCCTTGATGAAGTCTCTAAAAGAATTCCAAGTGGTTGTGACTAAGAATAGAGACGGTTCACTCTCATCCCTCTTCTCATTGTGGGTTTCCCATCAGTCCTTGATGTGGGGGGCGGCTTTGAGGAGTGAAAAAGTAATATTTTCGTGGTTTAAAATGTCATGAACTGAGAAATATAGTTCTAGAAGATTTAACCATTTATCTATGACATCCGCATCTATATGAACTTAAAATATGGGGATGTCAAAGTTAACTTGTACCTTAAAGGAAGTGGCATCTCCAAAGTGGCTGCTAGAGGAAGATGCATCACTTGTGGGTGGCCACTGAAGGATCTGGGTGAAGTTGTTCACCATCGTGTTCCTTTTTCACTCAAGGGATTCCTTGACCAATATTTTAAAAGGATCTCCTGCTCCATCGTCTTTCTTTTCTTCCCCCATGGGAGGTTGTTGGGATTTGCGAGGCTGGTCTTGTAAAGGTTCAACCAGTTTGAGCCCTAACTGCTTATACCATGACCTTGTCGGGGACATGCAAATGAAAATTGAGAAAGAGAAGATCGCTCTAATACCATTGATCCAAACTTAAATAGTGATTGAAATCTGGATTAGGGGCAAGAATTAGCTCAAAAATAAAAGTTCTCGGAATCACTCAAATGTTGAATGACTGCGTCCATCTCTACAATACGATCCCAATGCAACTCGTTTCGTTCAAAATAGTGTTTGTATGAGGAATTTAGAACCTACTGACCCTTTCACCAAATAGGCAAAATTTTGGTATAGGCTGACTCGATGTTGACTGGGCATCTGTACAGCCCAGTCAGCAAGGAGAATATTCCTTGGAACATTCTTGTACAGGTGGGCAAATTATAGGTTGACAAGTGGCATCTTGTTATTGGGTCTGCATGGATGAGGTGGACCAATGAGAGGGTAACACGTGGCAAGCCTAGAGGCTGCCATGTGCCCTCTCAGAGGTCATTTAAAATTTTTATGGAGGCACTGGGGTTCAACCCTGCGACCTCCCCTCCACAAGCCAAAGCTCTTAACCATCTCTGCTACGTGTTAGTTCTTAACATACAACAGTTTAAACATAATTTTGTTTAGTAATTGCTGACAGTTTGGGGGTTAGGAGGGCCAACCCTCCCCATGTGAACTCTCTGGCAGTTCGGGTTAACAAAACTATGCGGTTAACGTTATCAAACGGTGGACAACGCAATAGACCACGATCATGATGGTTAATGTCCCATGCGAATGCACCTTCTGGTAGGTAGTTAAGGTCATAGTTACAGTTAACATGTAATGCCAACATACTACGAACCCATGACATGTGACCTCCATTACGAGACCGTCACGGTTATGGTTAGATAACCACACGGGATTTGGGTTAAGCAAGATTAATGCTTAGTTAACCGCACTTAACATTAATTAATCCACTAGTTAAACTTGTAGTTAATTTGGCTGTGCTTTTGGTGGTGCCCCCAAATTCGGCCCTAACTCCAAAATTAGTGGAGCTAACTGGAGTTCCTCTAGTTTTAGTGGAGGATTACTAGGGAAGAAAATTTTGACCATATCTTGGGCAAAATTCGACCAAATGAGGATTAGAAAAATGTGTTCCTAGATAATTTGGAGGCACTGAACACAATGGAATAGATTTTAGAGGCAGATAGGCACTTCTATATGTGATTTTTCCACGTTGAAGTTTAAGGAAGCCAAGGGCCACCAGAGGAGGAGGTCAAGCCTAGATCAACCAGAGTCCAATTGAAGAGCTTGGAGAGTCATATTTGGGATTTTTGGATGCTCTGAGTCCATTGAAGTAGGCTTTAGGAGCTGTACAACATTGTAAAATGTATTTTTTTCCATTTTGAACAAATATAGAGGCCCAAGCCATGGAAGCTGGACCAAGGAGATGTAGCCCAGGAGGGGTGAACTCCCTTATCAAAAAATTATGTTAAGTGTTTTTCTTGATGGTTTGTTGTTCATTTACTTGCTGCTATTCCGCACTTCATTTTTATGCTATTTTTCTTATGAATGTCACATAAAACTTGACAAAATTTAACTGATTACAATCACAAACACCATAAGAGAACCTATGTACATGAAGAAATGGACAAGCATTTGCTTATATATCTGAAGTTGAAATTAGCACAACAAAACTAACATTCAGAAACATATCAAGTTGATATTAGAGCAAAGGTTTATTTTCTTGATTTCTTGAGATTTGTCCAAGGAGAATTAACAATGTGCAAGTTTATGTGATGGAAACTTCAACAAGTGATGTCTCTAATCTCTCTTCCTTAACAAGATTCTTTGATGAAGAGATGTTGGAAGAGTTTTTCATGATGAGAGATATGGTGCAAGAGATGATTGAAGATAGGAAGGAGAACCTTATACTTCAAGAGGAGTTGATGTTCATGAAGAAGGAGAAGCAATAGCTTCTTGAAAAGATGCATGAGATGGAGATTTTACTCTATGATGCCAAGGAAACCCTAGCTAAGTATGTGCATGAACATGAGGTATGCAATTCAAGTCTCTTTTAAATTTCCTCTCAAAATGAATGTTTTGGTGCTTTTGAAAGACACACTAGAGGAATAGGGTCCAAATTATTGATGAATATGGGCTATGAAGGTAGAGGGTTAGGAAAACATGCACAAGGCATAGTTGAGCCAATTGTTGTTGAGGAAAGGCCAAGGTATTTAGGTATGGTTAAAGAAAGCATCATGGAGGATGCTCCAAAGCCAAGGAGGCACATGAAGGTGTTCCGAGAGGGAATTTCGTTACATGTTCATTACCTCAAGCTTGTGATATTTGTGTTCATGAGGAATGCAAAAGTTTTATACCCACTTTGCAAGAAGATGCTCATAAGCATGAAACTATTGGAAATGGAAAACAAGAGGATGTTGAAAGAGCTAAGGTTATTGAAACCATTTTTGGTATTCCAAAGAGTGCCACTACCTCATAAAATTCACCTCCTCAAGAAGGTGACAAAGGTGAATGTGCAAGGTATAAATCTACCTTTAATCAAGTTCCTTTTGGTTATGATAAACATGGTAAATCTTCACATAATATTTGGAGAAAATTTACATGTTCCTTTTGTGGTTTGAATAACCATATTGTTTCGAGATGTTGGAAGAGGATATCCATACATTGGAAACTTTCAAAACAAAAGAGACAGAAAGCCAAAGGTCAATTGGATAATGGAAACCATGTTGAAAAGAAGATGCAATTATTTTTCACTCATTTCCATAAGCAGGGTCATCTTGCAGACAAGTGTTGGACTTTGCATTCAACAAGTCATCCACAAAATTTGAAGAAGGTGGAGAGAGATTTTGGCAAGAATGGAAAAGAGGATTCCATAATTGATGTGGGTCAGGATGATACACATGATGAAGTGCAGTTGAAAGAAGCGCCATTGAAATGGTTTGGAAAGAGATGGTTAGATTTCCTATCCAATTAAGGCCTTGCATTTATTTTGATAATAGATGAAAATTTTTCTTTATTGATGCATTTCCTTGTTATTTGGATGCATTTATTTTCTGTTGAAAGTATGATGCATATTACATGAAGCAAGATGTTGGAAAACTAGAGCTATGTTGAGTCACTTAGATGTAGCAAAGATGGCAATTTGCAAATACAAATTTGCATGAATGTTGCATTCTTGAACTTGCATGTTTACGCCAGGAAGGTGTTCGAAATTGGAGTATGTTGACTCACTTTATTGCAGCAAATTTGATCATTTCAGCTCTCTATGTACTCGTACATACCAATGGGATTCTTGTACTTTTGATTGTACTTGTGAGAGAGTTGAGAATTTTTATACATGCATGAGAGTTTGTGTGTGTGAACAATGAAATTTTTAATAGTTTCATTGTGCTTGAACATGCATGAGTGATTGACTTGTGTTGGTTGATTGCTTTGTCAACATGTATGTCGTCAACCTGAGAATGTTGATCATTTTCATATGCATGAGTGTCGGCTTGTGTGGTCGATTGATTGTTAACACGTATGTTGTCAACTTGAGAATGTTGATCATTTGCACATGCATGAGTGTCATCTTGTGTGGTCGATTGATTGTTACATGTATGTTATATCGACTTGGAAGAGTTGATTTTGTCTCCAAAGATGAAAGGGAGATGTGACGAATTGTTTCATGAGAATGTGGAATTCTTGTTGTAAATCGTGAAGTTGTTTTACATGCTTTTGCTTGATTTGAAAGTCAGTTGCTTTGAAAAAGCATGTTTTGTCGACTTGTGTTTAGTAAACCATCAACTAAACACCAAAATGGTTTATACACTAAGAGAACATGGTGATGTTCACATGATGTGACATTTGTTTCTTTTAAGAAGCAAAAGAAAGAGGTCATCAAGTTATATTCTTGCATGAGCATTTTTCAAGGTTAATGGTGTTTCCTGTGATAAGATGTCATAGGATTTTGGAAGGTCCATGCTTGAGTAAGAGGCTCATGATTAGCCTTCATTTTAAAATCATGACATAAGAAACATGTTAATACTTGAGGATGATGAAATCAAAAAAGCAAAAGTGGACAAAAATGCCAAAAAGAATTGCAGCCCTTGAAAAATATCAAATGGTCTACAATGTGATTTTATGTGTTGACACTAAGAAGCAAAAGAGATGGCGAATGCATTCTTCCCGATGTGGAATTTGGAACTGTGGAGGTAAAATAATGGTCATTCCTTTTCTTTTTATTATTGATATTGGAACTCATTGATGTAGTTCACTCACATGGGCTTAACTTGGAAAAGTGGTTTCCAAGGAGAAGCTTGCATCGAATGCATGTGCTACAAAGGAGGAACATGATTCTCAATGGGAAGGCCATCAGCTAGCTTTCCAAGCACCGAGAAATCACTTTGGTACAATAGGGTGTTTAATCAAAAAGCAGCCAAGGAGTGTTGGATTGGGTCAGTAGAAAAAGGAGAACATTGGTTGAGGGACATAGCCATTTGCAATGCAAGTCATGTCAGTGTACCCAAGTGGTTGTCATGGATACTTTTCAAGTATAATCAATTGATAGAACTTGGGAAAGAGAAGAGTATTAATCTATCATCAGATAACTATCTTTTTTGGGTCCAAAATCCTGTCAGCGAGAAGGAGTGATTGAAATCTGGATTAGGGGAAAGAATTAGCTAAAACACAAAAGTTCTTGGAATCAATCAAAAGCTAAACAAATGCGTTGGTATTGGCGATATGATCCCAATGCAACTTGTTTCGTTCAAAACAGAGTTCGTATGAGGAAGTTAGAGCCCGCTGATTGTTTCACCAAACAGGCAAAATTTTGGTATAGGCTGACAGGGATGTTGACTGGATGGATGAGGTGGACCAATGAGAGGGTGACACATGGCGAGCCTAGACACTGCTACGTGCCCTCTCAGAGGTCATTTAAAATTTTTATGGAGGCATCGGGGTTCAACCTAATGACCTCCCCTCCACAAGCTAAATCTCTTAACCGTCTCCATTACGTGTTATTTCTTAGCATACAACAGTTTGAACATAATTTTGTTTAGTAACCGCCAACATTTTGGGGGTTAGGAGGGCCAACCCTTCCCATGTGAACACTTCGGCGGTTCAGGTTAACACAAATGCACGCTAATGTTATCAAATGAAAGACAACACAATCGACCATGATTGTGACGGTTGATGTCCCATGTGAACGCACCTTCTAGTAGGCAGTTAAGGTCACGGTTTCAATTAACATCCGACGCCAACATACCACGAACCCACGACATGTGGCCTCCATTGCGAGACCGTCAGGGTTACAGTTAGATAATCGCGTGGGATTTGGGTTAAGCACGATTAGTGCTTAATGAACCAAACTTAACATTAATTAATCCACCAGTTAAACTTGCAGTTAATTCGGTGGTGTTTTTAGCGGTGCCCCCAAATTTGACCCTAACTCCAGAATTAGCAAAGCTAATTGGAGTTCCTCCAGTTTTAGTGGAGGATTACTAGGGAAAATATTTTTTACCATATCTTGGGTAAAATTCGACCAAATGAGGATCAAAAAAAGGTGTTCCTAGATAATTTGGAGGCTTTGAACAAAATGGAACATGTTGCATAGGCAGAGAGGCACTTCTACACATGATTTTTCCACATTGAAGTTTAATGAAGCCAAGGGCCACCATAAGAGGAGGTCAAGCCTAGATCAGCCAAAGCCAATTGAAGGGCTTGGAGAGTAATCTTTAGGGTTTTTGGATGTTGTGAGTCCATTGAAGCAGGTTTCAAGAGCTATAGAGCATTGTAAAGTGTACTTTTTTCCATTTTGAGCAAATACAGAGGCCCAAGCCATGGAAGCTGGACCAAGGAGATGTAGCTTAGGAGGGGTGAACTCATTTATCAAAACACTCTGTTAAGTGTTTTTATTGATGGTTTGTTTTTCATTTACTTTATTTTGTTCAACACTTCATGTTTATGCTATTTTTCTTATGAATGTCACATAAAACTTGACAAAATTTATTTGATTACAATCACAAACACCATAAGAGAACCTATGCACATGAAGCAATGGACAAGCATTTGTTTATATATCTGAAGTTGAAATTAGCATAGAAAAATTAACATTCAGTAACAAATCAAATAGGAACACAAAAACATACAGGTATAACCACAAATAGAGAGATGCAACATAAATAACACTTCATTTCATTAATATCAAAGAATTGAAATATGGTTAAAAACAAAATGGGAATAAACTAGCCCAGGCAATGGTAGCTTATATCTAAGAAGAGATGTGGAGGCTACATGCCTCTGAATTATGTTATAATAAGGCTCAATGGACATTTTATTACTGAACAATAGGGGAAAACCCTAAACAACCAAAATATTAACCTCGAGAGATGGAATGACAAGCATTTGTGGGCCCTCTTGGGGTTAGTAAGGTAGCCAACTTCTCGGGGTCATAACTTGGCCATATTATCTTTTTTTGGAGCATACGATACCTCGTTGGAAAGATATCTATGAGTAATAAAACATTTATGGCATGCTATAGCCTATGGCTATGGGCCTGTTGTAGACCCAAAAAGTATGTAGTTTAGGGGGTCAAAACTGCTATGGAAGTTTAGGACCTAAATAACTTTTAAAAATGATAAATGATGTTATAAACAAGGAAAATGGTGAAAGAGACTGGAGGTTTAGGTGGAATATGTGGGTGGTCACCAATATCCACTTGGATCATTCCTCCCTCCTTAGGAAGAAATGGCCCCCATTTTGTGCAGAGCCTCCATGAGGTGAGGATATTTCTGTTGAGCCTAGTCCCTAGTGATGCACTTTCCCTGGTGAAGGAGTTGGCCTTCTTTGAAAAATCGATATAGTTGGATCCTTTGTTGGCGAGTGTTATTAACCTACATGTCCATGATATAATCAGTTGTGGCTTATTCCATGCAATCAAGGTTTAACTCTATTGGTGTGAGTTGTTCCACAATGTCGAGTGTGTCCAATAATGGTGGAAATTATGGTTGAAGGTGGTCCACATTGAAAATTGGGTGTGGGCCAAGGAACATTGCAATTCTAATCTTGAAAAATTGTCCCCTATAGCCATGGTGATGGTGCACGACCCATATTAGACTGGCAAAATCTTACGGTGGGGTCCAACAAGACACTCCTTCTATAAATGTAGCCAATCTTTGTCGCCCACTTGGAACTTGTATGGAAGTCGATGTTGATCATGTCCATGCTTGTACTTAACATTGGATTTGTCCAATATGTCATGAACTTACAGGAGGATGTGATGGATGTGCTCAATGAAGCGGTTAGCCCTATTAACTTCAGATTGGACATGGGCTGAATCTCCTTGAGTAGCTTCAAATGGTATGGCCACATCAATGTGACATAGTGGATGGAATCCTAACCCCACCTGAAAGGGGATGTGACCATTTGAGCTATGGAATGTTGTAGCTGTTATAGACATAGGGGAGGATTTCATCCCATGTGCATAGATGCTTTGAGTTGTATATGTGCAAAATGTGTACGATCATCCTTTTGACAACCTTTATTTTGCTATCTATTTGGGGGTGGAAATTTGTGGACTTAGTGAGCCTGGTATCCAGCATCGACCAAAGAATTTACCAAAATGTACTTAGGAACTTGCAGTCCCAATCTAAGATAATGTAATGTGGGATCCCAAAGTTTACCCACACTCGTTCAAAGAAGAGCTTAACAATGGCTTCTGGTATGATACTCATTTCGCAGGCCACCATAATGGCCATCTTAGAGAATCTATCAACTACCATGAAAACACAGTTGTTTCCATGCTTAGTAGAAGGGAGGCCCGACATGTAATCTATGGAGATGGATTCCAAAGGTCAAATAGGAGTAGGAAGAGGAGTATATATGCCTTTCTTCTTGATGGTCAGTTTGGTAATGGTGTAGGAAGTGCAGGTTCTAATGTAGTTTCCAGCATCTTGTCGAAGGATTGGCCAATAAAAATTCTTCTACACCACTGCCACTATTTTCTCTGCTCTGAAGTTTCCAATGAACAAACTGTAGTGCGCTTCCAAAATCATCTTGGCATGCTCGCTTCAAGGAATACATAGATGTCTTAGGTGACATAACAATGTATCCTAGATGTGAAAATTTGGAACTTTCTTTCCTTCCAGGAGCTTCTGGTATGTGATGCGAAGTCTCGTTCCCACAAGAGTCGAGCTTAGCGGTTAGTGCCATGACCAATGGTCAGCTAAGGTAGTCTGTAAAATTATTGGTTCTGGACTTCTTGTACTTAATTTCAAATGTAACTGTTGCAGGTATGTGGATCATTTCTAATGGAGATCATTCTACAACTTCCCTTGTGTCTGCATGAACTACAAGAGTTAGTGGTTTGTGTGGATGATTATTTCCTTCCCAAAAATGTAGTACTTCCATTGTCAGCATGCCTGCAAAATGGAATACATCTCTTTTTCATAGGATACTATCATACTATGTCTGAAAGTGTGTTACTGTGATATTCCACTAGATTCCCCTGCTAAGTAAGAATTGCACAAATAACATAGTCGGAGGCATCTGTCTCAATCTAAAATTGTTGATGAAGGTATGGTAATGTGAGCAGTGTTGCACAGAAGAGGTGATGCTTCAACTCAGAAAATGCATTCTGTTGGGATTTAGAGCAAATTAATTTTTCTTTTGCTCCGCCCTTGGTGACTTGAATCAAAGGCCAACTGATATGAGAGAACCCCAACATGAACTTGAACTTGCAGTAGAAATTGGCAAGAACCAAAAAGCTGTAGAGGTATATTAGAGTGCTTTGAGCTAGCCAATCCTGAATGACTTGTACCTTGGTTGGGTCAACATGCACACCCTTCTCATCAATGATGTACCCCAAATATTGAACCTGGGTTATACCAAAAGTGTATTTCTCCAAATTGGCACACAAATTGTGATGTCGCGGTATTTAGAGGACTTGTTGAACATGGCAAAGGTGCTCTTCCCAGCTTTGGATGAAGATAAGGATTTCATCCAAATACACCACCATGAATGATTTGATTAAGGGCTGAGGGATGTCATTCATAACCCTCATGAAGGTTGTGGGGGAATTCGTCAACTCGAAAGGAATGAGCAACCATTTGAAAAGGACCTCATAATATTTAAAGTCAATATTCAACACACCAAAGCGTTCGATTGGTACCCGGTGATACCCAGACTTGAAGTCAATATTGATGAAGTATTTGGCCCCCTTGAGCTAGTCCATGTTGGGTTGTGTTATATTCTTTCCACGTAGTTAACAGGGGGTTTGAGGGGTACCCGTAACCCCACTTTATGGGGTCCAGGGAAGTGCCCCAGAAAATTTTGATTTTGGACCCTATGTTAGGTTGGGCGGACCCACCTATGGTTTTGTGCATGATTTTCGCACATGTTTTTTGGACGTGATGGTTTTTCGGTCCATGGTATTGGACGGGATGGTTTTTGGTCCATGGTATTGAATGCTTTGGCATGTATAAATATGTATTGTAACATTGAAAGGAACATAATGAAAAATCAAGTTGAAAGTCCCCGTTTTGGGATCCAGTGGGAAAATCTTTGTGTATATGTGTTTTATGTGTTATGCTCTCACATTGTTTGTTTTTCTGTGTTTTAGAATTCATATGCAAGTAATTTCTGTACGGGGTTAAAACCTACATTTGGTATCAGAGCAGTTTTGGCTTCAAGGGGACGCCTTTGTTGCTAAGGGGTTTCACTCAGGCCTGTGGTAGACCTTGTTCAGTGGGAGATCTGCGAGATCGATTCTGTTGGTGAAAGAAGATGGCGAGCAGTGGAAAGATAGAGATCAAGAAATTTAATGGT
Source organism: Pinus tabuliformis (assembly GCA_031772625.1). Classification (NCBI taxonomy): domain Eukaryota; kingdom Viridiplantae; phylum Streptophyta; class Pinopsida; order Pinales; family Pinaceae; genus Pinus; species Pinus tabuliformis. The sequence goes on from CM062811.1 coordinate 306,099,239, forward strand.
CAAAGTTTTGAGTTGTGGAAACTCAAGATGGAGGATCTGTTGGTGGATAAAGATCAGTGGATCGCGGTAGATCTAGGTACTAAACCAACGGGAGTTTCCGATGAAGAATGGAAGAAGTTGGATCAAAAGGCAAAGAGCACAATACAATTGTGTGTCTCATATTCAGTATTACTGAATGTATCAGGGGAAGCTACGAAAAAGGCTTTGTTGGACAAGTTAGGGACTTTGTACCAATCTGAGTCTCTGGTGAATAAACTGTTCCTGCGGAAAAAGCTGTATAACCTGAGGATGAAAGATGGAGACTCGGTGACAAAACATCTGAACGCATTTAATACAAGAAGGCTAGAATCATTGGTCATGGAAAAGTAAAGTTGAAGCTGCAAGGTGGAAGGGTTAGAACACTTCCGGGTGTTTTGCATATTCCTGCATTAGCCAGAAATCTGATTTCTATTAGCAAGCTGGATGATGCAGGTGTAAAAACAGTGTTCGAGAAGGATACCCGCAAGATGGTATGGGGAGCACTAGTATTGATGTGGGGAGTTCGGATTGTAACTTTGTACAAGCTGCAAGGTAGCACTATTGTTGATGGGTGCAACAACTCTCTGGTTCCTAAAAGTGGAGCTGAAAATCTTGTGGTCTTTGGAGAGAAGACCATGCTGTGGCATCAAAGGCTTGGACATATTGGAGAAAAGGGCCTTCGAATACTTCATTGTAAAGGTATGGTAGAAGGTATGAGTAATAGATATCTGGATTTTGATTTATGTGAAAATTATGTATATGGAAAGCAGAATCGGGTGAGTTTCCCCTCTGGTAGTAAGAGGGCGAAATAGATATTAGAACTTGTACACAGTGATGTGTTTGGACTCAAAACGTCGACAAAGAAAAGATGAAAACTGTGGAATATTCGATTTCAGATTCTAAAAAACCAAACCACAGAAATCTAAAATCCATTAAGGTATAGTCCATCTGCTTTCTGTTCAAAATTTACTTTGTCTATTACTGATGATGAGTGAAGTAAGCAGTGGATTCAGAGGATGGAAAACTCTAAAAAGAGGCCATGGTTGATGAAATTGCATCTTTGCACAAAAATGAGGCTTGGAATCTGGTGGAGTTTTCGGCTAGAAGGAAACCCATTGGCAGCAAATGGGTGTTCAAGAAGAAGACAAATGCATAAGGAAAGGTGGAGAAATACAAAGCTCGGTTGGTAGCAAAAGGTTATTCCCAGGTGTCGGGAATTGATTTTGGTGATATTTTTTCTCTTGTTGCCAAGGTAACTTCTATTAGATTACTTTTATCTATTGCTGCTGCTTTTGATTTTGAGGTAGAACAGATGGATGTGAAGACAACATTTCTTCACGGGGATTTGGAAGAGGAAATCTACATGAAGCAACCTGAAGGCTTTGCAGTGAAGGGTAAGAAAGAACTGGTATGCAAGTTAAAGAAGTCTCTGTATGGGTTAAAATAGTCACGAACGATGTGGTATTAGAAATTTGATACATTTATATGGGGACTTGGCTTCATTAGAAGCAAAGCAGATCACTGTGTGTATTTTAAATTAATTGGTGATCGTGTTATTTATCTGGTCTTGTATGTGGATGATATGTTGTTGGTTGGAAATGACAAAGAATTTATCTAGGATTTGAAGACCCAATTGTCCTCCAAATTCGACATGAAAGATCTTGGTGCTGCAAACTATATTTTGGGCATGGAAATTAAAAGAGATCGGGAAAAGAGGAAGCTCTGGTTAAACCAAAGGAATTATGTCGAGACAATACTATAGAGGTTTAATATGCAGGATAGTAAACCGGTGAAGGTTCCTATTCCTATAGGTATGAGGTTATCTGTTGAACAGTGTCCCAAGACACATGAAGAGGAAGAAGACATGTCCCGTGTTCCATATGCAAGTGTAGTTGGTAGCCTAATGTATGCAATGGTATGTACTAGACCAGAAATTGCACATGCAATGGGAGTATTGAGCAGGTTTATGTCAAAACCAGGGAAGGAGCATTGGACAGCAGTGAAGCGGGTTTTTATGTATTTGTGTGGCACTAGAGATTATGGTTTGTGCTACCAAGGAAGACCAGGATTGGACAGAGTTTTGGATATTCATGGATGTGTTGATGCAGACTGGGCTAGATATCTGGATCAGAGAAGATCTACAAGTGGGTATGTGTTTAACCTATTTGGAGGTGCAGTCAATTGGATGAGTAAGAAACAATCTGTAGTGGCACTGTCAACTACAAAAGCAAAATACATGGCGGCCACTCATGCAAGAAAGGAAGCAGTTTGGTTGCAGAGATTGTGTTCAAGTATGGGGTTAGTACAGGAAGCTATAAGGATAGAATGTGACAGCCAAAGTGCAATTTTCTTGGCAAAGAACCCCACATATCATTCAAAGACAAAGCACATTGATGTTCAGTATCACTTTGTGAGGGACATGATAGAAGACAAAAGGGTGTTGCTGGTAAAGGTGGACACTTTGAAGAATACTGCAGATGCATTGACAAAATCTGTGAGCTCTGAGAAGTTCTCCTAGTGTAGAGAAACAATGGGAATTTTAGGGTTGGGAAAATGACTAAGCTCTCCTGTGGCCCCGTGTGGAAAGAAAACAACAAATTGGAGAATGTTGGGTTGTGTTATATTCTTTCCATGTAGTTAATAGGGGGTTTGAGGGGTACTCATACCCCCACTTTATGGGGTCCGGGGGAGCGCCCCGGAAAATTTTGATTTTGGACTATAGTTAGGTTGGGCAGACCCACCTATGGTTTTGTGCATGATTTTCGCACATGTTTTTTGGACGTGATGGTTTTTCGATCCATGGTATTGGACGTGATGGTTTTTGGTCCATGGTATTGGATGCTTCAGCATGTATAAATATGTATTATAACATTGAAAGGAACATAATGAAAAATCAAGCCGGTAGTCTTGGTTTTGGGATCTAGTGGGAAAATCTCTGTGTATATGTGTTTTATGTGTTATGCTCTCGCATTGTTTATTTTTCTGTGTTTTAGAATTCGTATGCAGGTAATTTCTATACGAGGTTAAAACCTACAGTCCAGAAGATCATCAATCCGTGGGATTGGATACCTATTTTAAACAGTGATCTTGTTCAGTGCGCAATAATAAATATATAGTCTCGATGTCCCATCCTTCTTCTATAACAACACAATTAGGCTCCCATGTGGTGATGAACTTGGCCTGATGTTCCCTTTCTGCAACAACTCCTGAATCTGCCTCTTGATTTCATCGTTCTCCAAAACAGAGTGTCGATAGATCGATCCATTGGTTAGTTGTGCACTTAGGGCCAAATCAATGGTGTGCTTGAACTGTCAGTGTATAGGTACTCCTATGGGTGCGGTGAAGATGTCCCTGTAATCCTCCATGACCTTGTTCATCTGCTGCTACACATCATAATGAAAACAAATTTCCAAATATGGAAAATTATCTTACTACATTGCTTCATAGTGATCAAAGAGATGGTGGTAGGTGGTGCTACCTCCCGTATCCTGTTCAAATTATTTCCCAAAGTAATAATAATAGTATGGGGCCTATACTCATACACAACATTATGCTTCCACAAGTATGGTTGTCTTAATAATACATCACAAACTTCAAGAGGAGAGAAATCACAAAATACCTCATGTGTGAAGGGCTTGATGCTGTAGGGAAGGTGGCAATGTTCGCTGTGTTGTCCTTTGAGATAACCTAAGGTCAATTAGTTATGCCAAAGCATCTATAATGTTTTGTTGTTTTTAATGATTGGGTGACCGTGAACTTTTTATAAACAGGTGCTTTAATCTTAGATATATTCTTAATAAAATAAAAGGTTGTTCTTTAAATTCACCTGGTTATTTTGATTTTAGTGGGATGGAGAAGTATGATATGAAGAGGTATAATTGATTTAATATTCAAATTGAGTATTTAACCATTTATAAGCAGAAATTAAGAAAAAAGTGTTTTCTTAATAAACAAAATATAATCAGACTATCACAGGGATCTAGTGCAATTTATACTCAAAGAGGAATTTACAATAACAAATAGTTCTGTAAATTTATCTCTTATTTAAATTGAAACTTCACAAAGGATCCAAAATGAAACTAAAATTCAATTAAATTTTAAATCGGATAACTACAAAAGACTTAGTTGATATGAAGAAGACATAATGAATAAACAAGATGAAATACAAGTCACTAAGAGACAAACCATATGAGGCAAATCCAAAATCTTTTATTATCTCAAAAATGCTCCAACTTAGTACAAATCTGCTTGATAAATTGTTCAAGGGTTCAACCCTTAATACTTTGACAAAATGAAGTATTTAAACAAAATTTACAAAAATATTACAATTAATGCCTTAGTGACACGACATTTTATTATTGAATTTGAACTAACAGAAATGAAATAATACGGTCAAAAGGAATGAATTTGGTGAAGTGATATGGACATCTAGCCCTTCTTTGGAGGAGAACAGTTGCTGAGTGGCCACTATTCGGGTGCTGCGCTAGTGAAGCTAACTTGTATTTTTAATCCCTGAATTCACACAACTTATCCCATCACTCTTGATCTCGAATAGAAATCTTCGTTACCTTGTGGTAGATCTCATCTACCTCAGTATACTGAGCAAAAGTGGGTTTTACTGCGAAAATGTGTTTTATCTCATGTTGAATAAAATTGATGTTGTTGATAGCTTCATAAAAAGCTCTTCCCGTCATAGTACCTTTGATGTGTGAATACTTAGCTGTATCCTTTGCAATGTCTTGAAGCTTCTTCTTGTAATCTTCCTTGGTCATCAATTTGTCATTGATCATGAATAAATAAGGTAGACCTTTCTTGTTTAATGCATCTATTCTAGTGAAAAACCTGTTAACTGCTACTTCCAGAGTGTGACATTTCTATGTTAGTTGTACAACCAAGTTCTTCTTTGTTAGAACTTTCTTTACTTCCAGGATGGTTTCTGTTCCGTCATATACTCCTAGATCATCCAACTCATATATGTTTTTGGAATTGAGGAACTTTATGATGTTTTTGGTTGTAGTAGGAATTTCTCCCAATTCAGCATTAATAGTGGAAATGGTTTGCTTGGATTTCTCCATCAATTTCTTCTGCTCGAATATAATCTAGATACATGGCCAGATTTAATCTATTTCTTCAATGATATTGTTCCATATGATTTCTTTAACATGGTCCAGTGTGTAGCCAATGGAGGACTCAGCTATTGAATTCTTCCATACCTCTATCTGATTTTGAGCTCTTTGTAGCTTTGCTGCATGAAAAGTCTCAGTCTTTGTTTGATGATCTTGTAGAAGATTGACTTGAGCTTGCAATATTTTGATCTCTTCAGTCTGGAGAGACATGTTCTGCACTGCATTTTCCAACTGATCTGCAACATCCCTTGTGCCTTTTGTAGAAGATGTGACTATAGGAATGGGTATGATGGGGAGTGTTTTCAAAGGGATAATGGTCATTTTGGAAGCTTTCTCCTTTTCCTTAATCATCTTTTCCATATTTGTCTCCATTTGCTTCAACTGTGCACTCTGATCCATGATGAGCTTCATCATGTCTACCTCTTGTGTCTTTGTTTCTTCAATATCCTTGGCCAGAGGATCTTCTGTCGCTGGTAATTTCAACTGCTTCCTTAATGTTGCTATATCTAAATTATTTTTCTTTACAAGCTCTTCTGTAGCATTGATGTTTGCAGGGTCATAAATCACTTTGATCACCAAGTCCTCCAGAGTTTTGGTTATGGTGTCTTTGGCAAGAGTAGAGACCTTCTCCATCTTCAGTTGTGATTGAACATTAGCTAATGTAACCTACAATTTATACAAACTCATAGCAGTGTTAGTGATAGTGGAAAAAATCATTTCCCTAGTCTTCTTGTGCATCTCGTATTTTACATCAAACTCAATTGTTGTCTTCTTGTAGTCTAATGCTACCTTGGGTTGGGGGACCTATGCCTAGAGGAATGCCATTTGAATTCTACCTTTCTATGAATCTGTTGTGCTGTACAACAAACCCCCCATTTTTATAAAACTTTTACATAAAATTTTTAATAAGAAATGGGTCCCTTTTTAAATAAACATAGTTAGATTTGTAAGTTGATAAATAAAACCGATATCGACCTCATTATAAGAAAAAACATTTATCAAAAGGCTTGATGTAAATGATTCATTTTGTAAAGCCTTTTGAAAAGAACAAAGTGTTCCTTTAAAAGATATCAAATAATTCTACATTGCGATAAAGTGATCCCAGATCACATATCGCAATGACAAAGGGACACACACAAACAAGGCCTCATCAAATCTTCCAATCCGATGAAGGAAATCGCAATAAAAAATCAGAGATATCATATGACAAAGGGATAAAAGTGCAACCCAAACCCCCGATTGCGATCAATTAATAGGGCCCGCATTTCAAGAGGAAAACATACGCTAAAATGGTTTGCATGCATAATACTCCACTTTATTATAATATCACTTTTCGGAAATTGGAGATATTCGTTGCAAGTGATAAAGCATCTCCCTTTGAAACTCTCGATCATGATTTGTGATTTATCGCTCATTGCCAATCGAGGAAATCTGAAGACACGCTTGAGATATATGATCGACGAGATGGGTATTTATGGTAATTAGTCATCACGATTGCTAGTTCGAACGGCTATTAAATTCTACAGTTAAGAGTATATCCTTCAATAGATTTCATTCGTGGTAATTCTTAACTACATCCGATTTATCGTATCACAATCGCCCTAATTCTGTTCATTTCCATATTAGTTTTTAGCGGCATATCCCTGTATTACGGTTTGAAATTGCCTGTGCAGAGTTTCTTAGAACTCATGAATCCACAGAAGATGGGGAAGAAATCTAAGAAGGCTAAGACAACTCCTGTAGCTAAAGAACCAGGACCGAGCAAGAAAGGATTAATCTCAGATACGACATGTCTCGGTCTGGGAAATGCTAGCTGGGAAAGCATTTATAATTTGATAGAAGCAGAGGAGCCCGAAAAATTAGAAGAGGAAGCCACAATCGATTCAACCAACAAGTCAGAGGGAACCCTCAAAGAATTGGCTTGTTCATACCTTCACAGGATAGCAACGCGGGCCAAAATTTTTCCATACACTAATGTGGTGAGATGGGTTGTCGAGAAAATCCCAACTTCAGATAGAACATTTTCCACGGTTGATGGAAGGATATTCGGGTCATTCAAACCTAAAGATCTCAGGCAAATGTAACGTCTACCTTTGCCTGAGAAGCATTATAAAAAGGCATTCCTGGAAGCACTTACAAAGGAAAATGACTTGGAATCGGACCCAATCAAGCACTGGAGTTATTTCTCGGAAAAACATAAGCATGAGTCATCGGGTAAGTATTTTGTCGACTCATTAGCTTCTCCTTATTTCTATGCCAGAGCTATGATGTGTAGACTGTGGGGACAACATGATTCTGCAAAATTTTCTATAGATATGGTCCCGTTAATGAAAGCTCTGATTAATGGTTATGTTATGGATTGGGTAAATATTTTATCTGATAGACTAGCCACTGAGATATTAGAATACAGAAGGAAAGCGTATACGAAATCCCAGATCATTCCTCCTTTCTACTATAGTGCATATATTCTGGATATTATTTGTTTTAATTCTGAATACCCGGTACTTGGATGGAAGTGGACTTCCCAAGATCCTAACCCTATTCATATCTATCACAAACAGTTGTGGAAGGCACACTATAAAAATCACCTGTACAGAATTTGCAATGGTTTTTTTTTACCTGTATATTATTCTATTTTCAATAAGCCTACCCCCAGGATATCTCAGGAAGCAGCAATTGACCTGACAACAGTAGGTAGTTGGTTCGGAGAGGAGAAATTTACCTATGTGAGGCTTTTTGGCAGTCTCACTAAACCCCATGTTCTTCCTCTATATGTTCCTGATAAATTGTTAGCCCGAGAATTGGCATATCAGATAATAGTTGAAGGAACATCAAGAACCCTTAAGGATTCCAAGAAACATATGTGGCCTATATTCCCCCTACGATGTGGCATTTTTACCTTACATGATTACAAGCATGCAGAGAAAGAGGTAGATAAGATTCAGATGTTGAATCTTGCCACCATTCTGAATAGGCAATATGACCCAAGGAAGGTTTCCTATAATGTTACCGCTCAAGCTAAACTTGCCAAATTCGATCATGAAGTAGATGAAATTGATGATTTATTTTCTTAAGCTGAAATATTTTTCACGTTAAATGATTGGCTAGGATAAGGTATGGAGAAGAGGGGTTAGAAACATTCAATAGGATCAGAGCCCAGAGGTTGCAAACTCTGCCTTTGGACCTATTAGCTACAACCTCGACATGTTGGCCACAGAGTCAAACTGAACAGAAAGCTACTGTCAAGACTCCTGTAGTGGAGAAGATTCTTGAAAAAGAAAAATTGCCAGAGCAGGAGCAAGGACAAGGAAAAATTAGTGAACTCATTGATTCAAGCATTTATGTTGATCCTAAACTAATCAAGGAATGGCAGCAATTTGATTCCATCATTAGTAATACTGAGAGCCTTCAAGGATTTAGCACACCTGAGGTGACAACTGGTCAGAAATCAGTAATCAATACAGTTCCGACTGAAGGAACTAGCAGCCCACCCATAACTCACAAGGATGTAGAAATAATCCCCGAAAATCCCTTTGATGAAATTGTTTTGCATGTAGAAGAAATACCACCACTGGATGTCTTCTACAACCCTAATCATAGGGCTATAATCAAAAGACAAAGGAAAAAGAGGAAAATTGATCAATCTCCTCTTTTGACTTCAGAAATGGAGATAACAAATGTGGTATGGAGAGAAGAAGTTAATCCTTCTGAAGATCTCACTAAATTTTCTTAGTACACTGGAGCATACACAGCGGCCACAATGGACAAAGCATCGGAGGTCAGTAACTTTCTCAAAGAAAAAGGCCAAGCAATCATTTTGCTGGAAACACAAGCACAAGAGAAACAACAAAAGATAGAGCAGTTGGAACAACAGTTAGCAGTCCAGAGGCAGTTGAATGACCAATTGAACGAGCAATTGCTCAAAGAAAAACAAAGGATTTATCAACATGCAATTCAGAAGCGACATGAATTATCCCAAGCATGGAGAAAGTTGCAATCATTAAATGAACAATTGAGTAAATCAAAGGAAGAACTGATCACTCAACTATCACTCCAGATAGAAAGATTCAAAGAATATCCCAAAGTGGGATAATTCAAATCAGAGGCTCTACAAATTACCAAGGCATTGTTTAGTTAGTTGAGCCTATTGTGTCATAATATCTCACTCGCTCTTCCTCTGTGTGAAATTTCATCATCCATGGTTGATAAATCAGTTGATGCGAGACTAAACTTGGAGCAAGCAGATGAAAGATTAACAAATTTTCTCTCTTGGCAAGAAACCGAAGAAGGAAAAGCTGCTAATCTACCACAAATTCTGGAATCGCATAAAGAAATCCTATTCACTGAATGGAAATCTCAACTAATGAAGGTAGAAAGAGTGACATCAAGATGCAGATCGACAACAAATAATCTGGTTGAATTGATTAATGATACTCTTTATTTATCAAATTTAATTACATAGTGTTCTCCAGGGAAACTTCCATCAGTAAAAGCATTAGAGTAGACATGGAAAGAGGAGCTAGAGCAGAGGGAAAGATTAATTGCAGGTATTCAAAGTTTAACATGGGAAACCTTTTGTTTTTTCCTTTTTAAACCACATAGTTAGTGGACAATGATGAAATGCCTCACCAATGCAATCAGCCATATGATTCCCGAACTTACTGATGCCACATACACTGCTCAGTTACACTCACACATGAGTCATCCACCAGAACTTCAACTGATGCTTGCCATTTGTCAGCTCAAGTCACAAGATAAGTAGCCAATACAGTGAACCATTCTGACTGACTGCAGCATGCCTATTTTGAGAAGATTTTCACATATTTGTGATTTGGCTATACCAGCACATAGCATATTTATTTCGTAGTTTGTTAATCTAAATAGTATTTATAGACCCTTTCATGTTTTTAGAAAGGGTCCTCAAATTTTTGTATTAAGACTTGGATCGGAAGTTGCACTACTGTACTTCCGATATATTTATTTTTATAAAAACTGGACCTGAATTCTAAGTTTTGATGAAGAATGCTTTTATATGATATGCACTATTGCTTCTTGTGAAAGCATTTCCAAGTTAAGAGGCGGGATCTGAATGCAATTCATATTGGAGGGGACTCAAACGCATATGGTACTACTATCTATGTTTTTTGTTTCATGCTTTTATGTAAATCAACATTTATTTAATTTTTCTATTATTGATATATGCATATGCTCTTACAACAATTCTTTCACTTATCACTATTGAATGTTTAAGAGTTGTTATTTTTAATATATATGTGTATCAGTAATATATAAATATTATTGTGATAACGTTTTAATTATTACTTGGTTCAACTACTTGAACAAAGTAATTATCAAATGAATAAATATTTTTGTTTATAAGTAGAGTCATCTATATGCCTACTTGTTAATAAGAACCATTAAAAATTGCATTAAGAGAAAGACTTCCCAAGATAGATTAGTTATTTATATTGTTGCATTTTAGAATAAATCATCCATACTTCCCATTAGATATTAGAAAATCGATCACTTATCCATCCCATTTATAAATCATTGGAAAATTGGTCCCATTATATCCAGTCGGAGCCACCACACCAAACGGAAAAGGAACTGCTTTTAAGGTCCCGACCAAGTGGTTTCCCCCGATGTCGATGCAGCGATTTTCGAGGCATCAACATTTTTGGCGCTAGAAGGAGGGCATGAACTGTGAATGGTGAGAAAATCCAAATCTATAATCCATTCTAAGAGTAAGTCCCCCTCCACCTCACCTCAAACTTCTCCCTTGTATGCTAAAACTCCAGTTTTCAAGCGAGAAGTTGAGGAAACAACAACCACTGCTCAACCCCCAAACTTCTACGATAAATCAACTCTAGAATCTCCTAAAGTACAGTCTCTAACTCACAAACTTCAAGGATTCTCAATATCACCATATAAATCAGAGTTATCTCAAAGTAGTGTGACTTCGCAATTCATTCCTTCTCACCCCCTCACCAGCCTTCAGAGTGAAAAGCTTGGTATTGAACCTACTGAGTTACCTTTGACTAAAAGGAAAATACCAAGGAATACTACTGAAGGATCTGATAGTGAAACTTTATCATCATCATCATCCATTTCATCTTCTCCATTGCAAAGTCAACCATCCACTCCTCCACTCCAGATTGTCGTTCAACAGGGTATTGGAACTTCAACATCTGTTTCCCAACCATCTGGAACTTCATATGTGCTATCATCCATTAGTAGCTCGATAATGGCATAGAACCCATGGATCAATCCTTGTGCAGTCACGATGCCTGCACCTTTGAACCCATTGCCAGCTCATCTTAAAAAATGGTTTCCAAAATTCAATCCAGATGTAGACGTATAGGCAGACAAACACATAAACAACTTTATGTTGTCAGTCAACTTAAAAGGAGTTACTGAGGAAGATGTGGTTGTTAGACTTTTCCCTTATACCCTACAAGGATCAGCTGGGTCTTAGTACTTTTCCCTACCATCAGGATCCATTACTAGTTGGAATATTTTCCAAGAACAGTTCTTAACTAAATACGGTGATGACAAATCTATAGCAACGTTAATCAATGATCTTTCAAATCTTAAAATAGAATCTAGAGAACCTATAAAAGAGTTCAATTCATGATTTAATAAACTCTTAAATAAGATTCCTACTACCTCTAAACCTACTGAACAAGTTAGAAGTGAATGGTATATAGCAGCTTTACCTTCAAACATAGCTATCTTTGTAGATAGGGCTGCAAAACCTACTCTAGCAGAAAATATGAAAAAGCAATTGTTGTGGAAAAACGTATCATCACCTTAGAAAAGAAAGCTGCTCTTGAAGATAGAAATTCTAAACAAGTCACCTTCAAAGATGATTCAAAGAAGAAAATGGCTAAAGATCCATATGATATGGAAGGTCTCCAAAAAGTTCTAAAGACGATGTCAAATGAAATGATAGAAATCAAGAAACAAGTAGCTGAGACTTAAACTAAAAATCCCTTTAGAAACTTTAAGAAACCAGAATCAAAACCTCCTAATGCTATATCCAACGTAGAGTCAGACCCCGAGGATGATGCAGAAGAAGATGTAGTCTTATCATATGAAGAAACCGAAGAAGAGGTAACTGTAGAATGTCATGGGATGTGGGAATTCATTTTGCCAAATTCTGATACTGAAAACGAAAAGGAAGCTTTTCTAGTAAGTACCAGAAGTAAAGGACCTCCTGAACCTATTCAAGTAACTCAGAAGAAAAGGAACATGGGTACTACTATTAAAGAAAAGGCTCCCACAAAGAAGTCTACAGTGGCACCTACTCAAATCAGCCATTAGCTTCCAATACACCCTCAACATCTAAAACATTAGTAGTTGCAGACTCTATGGATTACAACATCATTGAAGACATGAAGAAAATGAAAGAAAATATCACTATGTTTGAGCTTAGTAAACTCAAGCATCAACAAAAATTGTTGCTCAAAGAATTGGATGCAGTGCCTTCTTCTCTCTTCCGAATGCTGTATTGCCCAAAGCTGCTAATGATACAGGTAATCCACCAGTTGGTAGGGTAGAAGCTACTAATGTCATTCTAATTAGAGATCAATCAAATTCCCATACTCCTCATTTTCTCTTGACCTACGAGATTTATAATAGAAATCTGCATAATTTCTTGATAGACTTAGGGGCTTCATTGAATATTATGCCAGCTTCGGTTTGTTCTAAACTAAATATTGAACCCCAAAAGTCTGCAGTGCATATTGTCTAGTTGGATAGAACTAAGGTCCAATTATTAGGAGAAATCAACTCAGTTACCATTAGATTATCAGCTGATCCAAGAGTGGTTCAGAGAATTGACATATTAATTGCTGATATTCCTGAGTTCTATGGTTTGATTTTAAGTAGAGACTGGTCTGAGAAACTTCATGGTTACATTTTTACTGATTGGTCTCACATGTGCCTGCCCTATAAAGGAAAGCCAAATCAGACCAAAATTGAGTAGGAGAAATATATGAGTCATACTATAACGGAGTTTGAACAAGAGAATCAACCTGTAGCATTCAACAATAATATTCTTGGTAACTATTCTTCTGAATCATTCTTTGGCAATTTTAGTGCCCAATCATCTCCTTTCTCAGTTAATAATTTCACATCTCAAATTGAAATATTTTCCCAAACAGATACATCAAGATGTGTTAAAATTGCTGAGGAAATTGTAAATAAAACTATAGATAAACCCTTATTTTGGTCATTATATTTTGATGGGTCTAAATCTAATGAAGGTGTAGGAGCAGGATGTATTTTAGTTAGTCCTGAAGGAGAAAAGACTATGCTATCATGTAGATTAGAATTTGAGTTCACAAATAATACCGCTGTATACAAAGCCTTAATTCAAGGACTTTACAAAGCAATACGTCTTAAGGTACAATATTTGAAAGTGTTCGTGACTCTGAAATTGTTATAAAGCAAGTCAGAAATATTATACATTGCCTTTCTAGTCACCTTAAACATTATTAATGCTTGGTGCAAGACCTTGTATCTCATTTTCTAGCATTTTATATTTCTCCCATTCCTAGATCTCAGAATGCAGCAGTAGATTTACTAGCTAATGTTGCTTCTAGGCTCCTTCCATCTGAAGATTACAGTCCCGATAGATTTTCAGTAGAGTTAATTTTCATACCATCGGTTCCCGATAATGTCACTAACTGGAGGGTATTCAATCATGACGATGAAATTTTAAATTTCTTAACTTCTGATAAGTACTATGATGATTAAATTATTGATGAAAGTGAGCATGATCTTCATGTTGGAAATAATACTAAGAGGGGGGGTGCATCAGTATTATCAAGTCAAATATTCTTTTTTCAAAATCAAATGATATATGCTACTTCAGTTACTTAAACCCATGTATATACGCAACTATGCAGAAGAAAACCCGCGTATATAATGCAAACTTTTTAATTTACTTTATCTTTCTGATGTTGATTGTTAATCTGTGATTCAGAAGCAAATAACCAGTAACCAGAAACAATAAAACAGAGCAGAAAGACAATCGCACACAAGAAACAAGATATAAGGTGGAAATCCAATGTGGGTGAAAACCACCTGCTGCAATTCGTCTCTATCTTCTCTTTAATTAGAAACTTCTTTTTACAATTGTACTAGTGCAGTCCTTTACCAGTATGCAGGCTGCAACCTGCAAAGAGCTACAACCCTCTCTCATTTTCTAGCTTCTCCTGGAAGGGAGCTACAATCCCCTTAGCTCTTTCACTAGCCAAGATACTAGTACGTAGGTGCTGGCCTACAGAAGGCTACAACCTTCTCTTTCTTTCAGGGACCACGTTTCATAAATTTTCAGACTGGATCCACAAATAACATCAATCAAGCATCAAGAATTTCTGCATCAACTAATCACCTTTTCACCAATCAAAACTGAATCAGCATAAACACTTCTCTGACAACTGTACCCAGATCACAGTAACAGTACCACACACCAAATCTGAACCCAGAACACTGCAGCAATAAACAGAAGCAGCAAGATCACAACTCAAAATATATACGCTACTTTAATAGCCTGAACCCTGTGTGCATACGCTTCTGCGTATGGAACAACCTGCGTATATGCTGTTTTCCTTCACTGAACCTGCATATATACGCGCCTTAGCTGAACTAAACCTGTGTACAGATCTACAAAAGATAATTCACTCTTTCAAATATTCAGGCACTGATTAACCCAGATTATCAGATTTATAGATCACACATGTGCCATATATAACAGATCAAAATCATGCAAAAATATTATCATTCAAGCCAAGAGATTATGACCCATCAATAGAACTTATCCTTCTTTCGCTAAGGTTCCTATTTCATTCAGATCCAAATCTACTCCACAACGCTAATCACCAATATTTCAGATCTCGTACTTTATCAGATATTCAATAATAATTTCGATGATCCTTTGCCAAATGATCTCCTTCCTCTTTTATAGTCTTAGGCCTTCCACAATACCACGGTCCAAAACCATAATAAACTAATACCACGAAACCAATACTTGGGATCAACACATCTGACGCGGTACTATGGTCCAAAACCATAGGTTCAAATACCAAGGACTAACTACCACGGACCAAAGGTAAGTTCTCCAACATATACGCGCTTTTCCTTGCATGAAAGTGCGTGTATACCCACACACGCCTTTGAAACATCTAACCCGCATGTATATGCGTCTTCGCCTAGATGAAACTGCGTATATGTCTTTTACTTCATTCTAAAAGCCTGAACTGAGATCTGTTACCAAAGAGAGTTGCCATCAAGGACAACACCTGTGCCATAGCTCCAAACCTATGCCATAATGCCAACAATCTCCCCCTTTGGACTTGATGGCAACCCAACATCATCAAAGTCATTCTCCCCCTTTGTCATCAAGGGCAAAGGGTTGTACTCCCCCTGAGTACATGCTGAAATTTCTGCCCCGCTGTGCTAACCATGCTCCCCCTGACAAGATCTGCAAAAGATGTTCTTCAAGAAGAACCATGACTTATACAAAAAGACTCAATACATACATCCATCACCCAACCAAGTGGGGATACATCAGAAAAATTACATATGACAACCAAGTTCATTACATGTTCATCCCAGGCATAGCGGGGAAACCGAGATAGGCCGTTACATGACCTTGACACCATAAAAGAGATACCACAAAAGAGATACTTGACATAGAGACAAAATATCTAGAACAAGACTTATGAAAGTCACTAATAACTGATAGCAGCAACATCTGTCAATCACAATTCATATCAAAACCAAGTTTTCCTTCTATTCTCCTTCTGCCTCTGCTCCACCTAAAACCAACAACTGTTGTGAACTAGAACCAAAAGCTTCTAGATAATGCCAACAATGCATTATTAGAAGATTATTTGCTCCCCCTGAACCTGTGCCAGATGGTCTCTGTCATACCCATATCAGACTCTCTTCAACCAGAGTCTGTCCTTGTTGATTTTCTTAAGAACTCCATATACGTGACTGCACCTGCATAAATCGGCGTATGTATGCGGATCTTCTTTATTCAACTTGCGTACACCCATTTTTCTCAGACACGATTTAACAGCAAGATGATCCGTCAACTACTCCCAGCTTCTGTCTGAGGTATTCAAATGTCTCCCTGGGTAGTGGTTTGGTGAGAATATCAGTAACTTGTTCCTTAGAAGGAACATACTCCAATTTGACCTTTTGTTCCAACACTTGTTCCCGGAGAAAGTGATACTTGATCGGTATGTGCTTGGTCTTTGAATGCATGACTGGGTTCTTTGAAATGATGATTACACTTGTATTATCACATAAGATTGAGATAGGTGGTTTACAAGTGATTTGAAAATCCTGCAAGGTCTACATCATCCAAAGAAGTTGAGTGCAGCAAGATGCAGCAGCCACATATTTCGCTTCAGCTGTAGATAAAGCAATCAAACTCTATTTCTTGCTGAACCAAGATACTAATCTGGAACCCATAAAGAATGCACCACCACATGTGCTCTTCCTATCATCCACACTTCCAACCCAATCTGCATCTCTATAAGCATGAAGAGTGAGATCTGTATCTCTAGGATACCATAAGCCATAGTTTTGAGTTCCTTGAAGATACTTGAAAATTCTCTTCACTGCCTGAAGATGAGTTTCCTTTGGATTTTCCTGAAATCTTCCAACTATTCCTACTACATGCATGATGTCTGGTTGGGTACCTGTTAAATAAAGTAGACTTCAAATCATAGATCTATAGGTTGGTTGATGTACTGCTGCTGATTCATCATTTGCACTGAGACTACATCCTGTAACCATAGGAGTACATACTGGTTTTGAATCTTCCATGCCATACTTCTTCAGAATCTTCTTGAGGTACTTGGTTTGGGACAAGAAGATATCGCCTTCATTTTGTTGGATTTGCAATCCAAGAAAGTATGTCAGTTCTCCAAGAAAAGTCATTTCGAATTCTTTCTACATCACCAAGGCAAAGTTTTGACTCATAGCTTCTTCATTGCTGCCAAAGATAATATCATCTACATACACAACAAGTATTAGCAATTTGTCATTTTCAATTTTTATATAAAGATTGCTATTTGCTGACCCTTTTGAAAAACCTTGTTGATGAAGGTATTTGTCCAAACGGTAGTACCAAGCCATTGGAGCCTGTTTAAGACCATAGAGTGCCTTTTTCAGTCTGCATACAAGATTTGGATCATTCCCAAGAATGAAACCATCTGGTTGCTCAATATACACTTCTTCTTCTAAGTCCCCATTCAGAAAGGCTGATTTCACGTCCATTTGAAAAACTTTGAACTTCTAAAAGCTTGAGAGAGCAAGGAACATTCAGATGGCCTCAAGTCTAGCAACGGGAGCAAAAGTTTCTTCGAATTCTATTCCTTCTTGTTGAGCATACCCTTTACACACAAGTCTGGCCTTGTTTCTAATTACTTCCCCATTTTCATTCAACTTATTTTTGAAGATCCATTTTGTCCCTATGACATTCTTATCTTTTGGTCTAGGAACCAACTCCCAAGTGTTGTTCTTTTCGATCTGCTCAAGTTCTTCATCCATCACCTTGACCCAGCATTCATCTTTGCATGCCTCTCTTACATTTTGTGGTTCAGTGCAAGAGAGCAATGCCAAATAGCTTGAGGCTTCTGCAATTGTTCTTCTTGTTTGTACACCTACTTCTTTTTGCCCCAAAATCTGAGATTCTGGATGATTCTTTTGAACGTACCTGGATGGAGTCTTCTCTTCTATCCTTATTTGCTCCTCAGGTGCCTCTTGAGGTTCTTCTTCATCATCTGTTTGATTTGGAGAGTAGTCTTCATCCTCTTCGATATTTTCATGATTTACTTGCCTAGGGATGTATCCTTTTTCATCAACCACTACATCAATGCTGTCAACAATTCTTCCAAGTCTTTTATTGTAACACTTATATGCTTTGTTGTGGGGAGAATAACCAAGGAGAATGCCTTCATCTGCTCTAGGTTCAAGTTTGCCAAGCTGTTCATCAGTGTTCTTAATATAGTATTTGCTCCCAAAAATTTTGAAATGCTTTACCAAAGGAGTCTCACCATACCAGAGCTCATGAGGAGTTTGAGTGCTGTTCACTCGGACATTTGTTTTGTTGAGAATAACAACCGCGACAAATGCAGCTTCACCCAAGAAGGTTGCGGGAGTCCCAGACTCATCAAGCATAGCACGAGCCATTTGTTGGAATGTTATGTTCATCCTTTCCACCACTCCATTTTGTTGTGGAGTCCTAGCTGTAGAGAATTCCCTCCTTATTCAATGTTCTTCACAAAAATCAAAAAATTCATTTG
Source organism: Pinus tabuliformis (assembly GCA_031772625.1). Classification (NCBI taxonomy): domain Eukaryota; kingdom Viridiplantae; phylum Streptophyta; class Pinopsida; order Pinales; family Pinaceae; genus Pinus; species Pinus tabuliformis. The sequence continues at coordinate 306,117,711 of CM062811.1, forward strand.
AGGTAAACTCCCCACCTCTGTCGGACTTGAGGCACTTAATTTTGTGATATGATTCGTTTTCAGCCAAGGCTTTGAAAGATTTGAATTTTTCGAATGCTTCGTCCTTGTGTTTCATAAGTCCCAACCAAACCATCCTGGAGAAGTCGTCAGTGAATAATATAAAGTATTCTTCTCCTCGAGGTGACCTTGTCTTGAATGGACCACATACATCTGTATGGACTAGTTCAAGAGGCCTGCTGGCTGATCCTTCCTTCTCAGGGAAGTTAGTTCTGGTTTGCTTACTAAACTGACATGATTTACATATGGTGTTGTCTGGAATTTTGATATCTGGAAGACCACGAACTGCCTGGTATTTGCATGATTTCCTTATTTGTGAAAAAATTAGATGCCCCAACCTCCGGTGACATAACCAATGTTCATCATCCTTGCTCAAATAGCATTGTTGTTGTCCTTCTTCAAATATGTATAGATTATTTGGAGTTCTTCTACCTTTGATCATTGTTTTTCCTGTATCAAGATCACGAACACTACATCCATTTGATCGAAATATTACCTCGGTTCCTTGATCGCACGTCTGAGTGACACTCAGTAGATTATGCTTCAAGCCATCAACGTACAAAACATTTCCAACTTTGACCTTTTCTTTCAACTGAGCAGTGCCTTTTCCTTTTATGGCTGCAGGGGTAGCATTTCCAAAAGAAACTTTCTTACCCTTTTCTAAAGCAGTATATGATTCAAGTTTTTCTTTATCACCTGTCATATGCTTCGAACATCCGCTATCGATGTACCATAGATTTTCTTGTCCTTTTGCATAAAAATCTATCCCACATTTTTCTGGTTGTGGTTCCTTTATTCTCCATGTTCGGGTGCTTGAGGCTTGTTCCTTTGTTTGCCGAAACCTGCTCCTGCATTCAAAATCTTCATGACCGAAGTTATTACAAATAGAACATTCAATTTCATTTTCAAGGGCCGAAAAGTTGTTATAGGTCCTTTTTGTAATCCCGGTCATACTTCTTTGTTTTTGAGCTTCTCTAGTCATGATTGTCTTATAGGCAACACATTGAGCTGCTTTGTGACCAAATTTATGGCAAGAGAAACATTGGCCATTGAAGAAACTTATGCAATTATCAAATCTACCAGCCAAATGATTGTAATTTCTATTCTCATCCATTCTTGAAGTAAATTAAGAAGTTTTTACCTGTGGCTGGTTGTATCTTTTGTTCACCCTTAAGATGGATTGCCCCTGGTTTACCTGGTAGTCTCTGTTTATTCTTGATGTAATTCGTCCCTGCTTTACCTGATGATCTCCATTGGGCTTTTGCTCATTCCTCCTTGCTGCATCAAGATAACTCATTGAGGTGGATGCTTGAGATGTTTCTCCATTATAACCCAGACCTTTCTTGATTAGTGGAGAACGCTGTACATTGATAATCTCATCCAGAGTTTCAGATCCTTTAACAAACTTAAGATTAAGAACCTTTGTTTTCTCAATTTCTTTTCTAAGGCCAACAATTTCACATTCTAACTTCTCAAGAGATTTTTCTTTTTCATCAAGTTGAAATTGCAGAGTATCAATGATCACATTCTTTTCTTCTAAACATGTCTTGAGTCTAGAAATCTATTCATAAAAGTCATCCACATCTATAGCATCCATGTAATCATCATCTTCAAAAGCCATTAAAAGTTTATAATCATTACCTCGTTCATCTTCGTCACTATTTGATAGGCCATCACTGTCTTCATGAGTGTAGTAACTTTTCTTAGTTGCATTCTGTTTCTTGTTCCATCTAACAGGTTCCTTCCCTTTGTCAATCTTATCCTTGTGAGGACATTTGGCAGCATAGTGACCGACTCTTCCACAATCAAAGAATTTGAAAGGTAACTTACCTCGGAACCGTCCAGTACCCCGTTGAAGATTTCTGACAAAATTTGATTCTTCTTCTTTTTCTGACACGTGTCCTGACTCGTAGTACTCACCTTTGCCTGAAGCCTTGAAGGCAGCTTCTCTCCTGTCTGATGGACCTCCTTTCCTCATTTCATAAGCAGTTAGAATTCCATGCAGCTGTGACATTTTAAGGCTTTGTAGATTCTCTTTTTCTTCTATTGCAGAAACTTTAGATTCAAACCTAGGGGACAAAGATCTTAGAACTTTTTCAACCACAACAACCTCTTTTATTTCTTCACCCAATTTTTTCATACAATTAACAATCTCATCTACATGAAGAAAATAGTTAGCCACACTTTCATCATTATACATCCTGATATTTTCATACTGAATCCTGAGGGTTTGAAGTTTTGCTCGTTTTACCTGCTCATCTCCTTCATAGCTTAGAATAATCTTGTCCCATATCTCTTTTGCAGATTTAAACTGCATTACTTTGACAAATTCTGATTGAGATAGGCATCCTAATAGAGTATTGGCCGCCTATGCATTTGTTTCATATTTCTTCTTCTCAGCCGGATCTGTAGGAGTTGCTGATGGAAAAGTATACCCTGTATCTATGATATCCCAGGCTTCTGTACCAAGAGATTGAAGATAGGCAGTAACTCTTACCTTCCAATAAACAAAGTTTGTCCCATCAAAAATCGGTGGCCTGATTGATGCTTCCCTCTCGTAGTTGCTCATGATGCAAGATCTTTCTTCAAGCGATCAAGCTTCTTCTGAAGAACCTGCTCTGATACCAATTGTTGGAAATAATACTGAGAGGGGGGGTGAATTAGTATTATCAAGTCAAATATTCCTTTTCAAAATCAAATGATATACTCTACTTCAGTTACTTAAACCTGCGTATATACGCAACTATGCAGAAGAAAACCCGCATATATAATGCAAACTTTTTAATTTACTTTATCTTTCTGATGTTGATTGTTAATCTATGATTCAGAAGCAAATAACCAGTAACCAGAAACAGTAAAATAGAGCAGAAAGACAATCGCACACAAGAACACAAGATATAAGGTGGAAACCCAATGTGGGTGAAAACCACCTGCTGCAATTCGTCTCTATCTTCTCTTTAATTAGAAACTTCTTTTTACAATTGTACTGGTGCAGTCCTTTACCAGTACGTAGGCTGCAACCTGCAGAGAGCTACAACCCTCTCTCGTTTTCCAACTTCTCCTGGAAGGGAGCTACAACCCCCTTAGCTCTTGCACTAGCCAAGATACTAGTACGTAGGTGCTGGCCTACAGAAGGCTACAACCTTCTCTTTCTTTCAGGGACCACGTTTCATAAATTTTCAGACTGGATCCACAAATAACATCAATCAAACATCAAGAATTTCTGCATCAACTAATCACCTTTTCACCAATCAAAACTGAATCAACATAAACACGTTTCTGACGACTGTACCCAGATCAAAGTAACAGTACCACACACCAAATCTGAACCCAGAACAGTACAGCAATAAACAGAAGCAGCAAGATCACAACTCAAATATATACGCTACTTTAATAGCCTGAAACTTGCGTGCATACGCTTCTACGTATGGAACAACCTGCGTATACGCTGTTTTCCTTCATTAAACCTGCGTATATACGTGCCTTAGCTGAACTGAACCTACGTACAGATCTACAAAAGATAATTCACTCTTTCAAATATTCAGGCACTGATTAACCCAGATTATTAGATTTATAGATCACGCATGTGCCATATATAACAGATCAAAATCATGCAAAGATATTATCATTCAAGCCAAGAGATTATGACCCATCAATAGAACTTATCCTTCTTTTTGCTAAGGTTCCTCCTTCATTCAGATCCAGATCTGCTCCACAACGCTAATCACCAATATTTCAGATCTCGTACTTTATCAGATATTCAATAATAATTCCGATGATCCTTTGCCAAATGATCTCCTTCCTCTTTTATAGTCTTAGGCCTTCCACAATACCACGGTCCAAAACCATAATAAACCAATACCATGGACCCAATACTTGGGATCAACACGTCTGATGAGGTACCATGGTCCAAAACCATAGGTTCAAATACCAAGGACTAACTACCACGGACCAAAGGTAATTTCTCCAACATATACGTGCTTTTCCTTGTATGAAAGTGCGTGTATACGCACACATGCCTTTGAAACGTCTAACTCGCGTGTATACGCATCTTCACCTAGATGAAACTGCGTATATGTCTTTTCCTTCATTCTAAAAGCCTAAACTGAGATCTATTACCAAAGAGAGTTTCCATCAAGGACAACACCTATGCCATAGCTCCAAACCTGTGCCATAATGCCAACACTTCAAATGAAGGAAAAATTTGAAGAAAATTCAATACTTAAACCAATGGTCAAACTTGAAGTTCTTTATGACATCAAAGATAGGTTTAGATAGGTTACTAATTCAAGGTTCCAAAGTTCTACATTGAGATTTGAATTAGTAAATCTTGGGACATAGGAAAAGACACAAAATATCAATCTGGGATTAGGACTTACTTCAGAAGAAAGATTTTCATTTATTAGATTATTGAATAGATATAAAAATGTCTTCTCTTGGAAATATGATGACTTGAAAACATATGATACTTCTATCATACAACATACAATTCCAATGATATCTGAAGAAAAACTCGTCCAGCAGAAATTAAGGAGGATCCATTCGAACCTTGAAAGTCAGATAAAAGCTGAGTTAAACAAACTTTTGAAGGGTAAGATAATTTTCCCTATTAGACATTAAAATTGGGTGTCCAATATGGTGCCTGTGAGAAAAAAGAATGGTGACATTCAAATTTGCATTGATTTCAAAAATCTGAATAGGGCGAGTCAAAAGGACAAATTCCCACTACCAACAATGGGGAAAATCCTACATTTAGTAGCTGGTTCTGAATTAATGTCTTTCTTAGATGGTTTTTCAGGGTATAACCAAATCTTGGTACACCCTGATGACAGACTCAAGACTACTTTCAGAACTAAGTGGGGAGCTTATGCCTATCAAAAAATGCCTTTTGGTTTAATTAATGCTGGAGCTACCTTCCAAAGAGAAATGGATATAGTATTCAAAGGTCTAATCAATAAATCAGTAGTTGTTTATCTGGATGACATTACTGTCTTCTCTAAGGAAAGATCAAATCATTTACATGATTTGAAACAAATCTTTGAACGTTGTAAAAGGTATGGCATTTCACTCAATCCTAAGAAGTCATTTTTTGCTCTTGACCAAGGTAAACTCTTGGGATTCATTATTTCAAAAGATGGTATTTATATTGATCCAAATAGAATTAAAGAGATTTATGATATTCAATTTCCTCATAATAAAAAATCAATGCAATCTTTCTTAGGTCAAATAAATTTTGTAAAAAAATTTGTTCCGGATTTTTCACAAATTGTTTTACCATTACAAGTAATGATAAAGAAAAATCCAGTGTTTAAATGGGGGCCTATAGAAAGAGAGGCTTTTGATTCAATCAAGCAGTCAATCATAAATGCTCCTACTTTAAACACTCCCAATTTTTTGAATCATTTTATTTTATATACTCTAGCATCTGATTCAACTTACGCAACAGTGCTGACACAAATCAATGATCAAAACTTGGAAGCACCAATATCATTTTATAGTTCAAATCTTCAAGGTGCCGAGCTTAATTACTCTGAAGTTGAAAAACAAGCCTTTGCTATATTCAAAGCTATCAAACACTTTAGGCCCTTTCTCTTAAAATCTCAAACAAAAGTTATAGTCCCTTTTTCAGCAGTAAGACAGTTACTAGTTCAAAGGGAATTAGGAGAAAAAACGGCAAACTGGGTCACGACAGTACAAGAGTATGATTTAGACATGAGACTAGTAAAGATTGTGAAAGGCCAAGGTTTTTGCAGGTTGTTAGCAGGAGCTTCCAATATTCAGGAAAATGAAGGTATCAAGAATACTGAAGAAATCAATGAGATAAGTACCACCAATCCTGAATCACAATATGCAGATTTGATATTCTATTTAAAGAATGGATATGCTCCTTCTAATCTTTTCTATAAAAATAAACGTGCTGTAAGACTGAAAGCAAAAATCTTCATGATTGTTGATGATGTGTTGTTTAAATGAAATTATGATTCAATTTTGTTAAGATGCTTAGAAAAACCTGAAGCGCAAAAGGTCTTGTAGGAATTACATGATGGTCCAGCAAGAGGACATTTTGGAGCTGATACAACAGCTCACAAAATTATTCATGCAGAGTATTACTAGACAATCTTATTTAGAGATACTCATGAATATATAAGGAAATGCAGAACATGTCAAACTACCAGTGGAAGACAAATGAAGCCATCTTTTCCTTTGCAACCAGTCAACATTGAATAACCCTTTTAACGATGGGGATTGGATATCATTGGAGAAATTATTCCACATTCATCCAAACAACACAAGTATATCCTTACAACTATGGATTACTTTAATAAGTGGGTAGAAGCAATTCCTTTGAAGACAACAAACTCTGAGGCTATCATTGAATTCATAGACCAGTTCATCATTACCAGGTTTGGTGTCCCAAACGCTCTTATTTTTTATAATGCATCTTATTTCTCTCGTAATTCCATACTTGAATTTGCTATCAAAAGAGGGTTTAAATTGAAATATTTTGCAAACTACTACCCTTAAGGTAATGGTTTGGCAGAATCCATCAATAAAAATCTTATCAAAATCATTAAGAGAACTATTGATCAGAATCATAAGAATTGACACAAGTCTTTGATATTTGCATTATGGGCAGACCGTATAACACAGAGCGCCTCAATAGGCACTTCTCCATTTAATCTAGTGTATGGAAATGAGGCTGTCATGCCAACAAACTTAGTACTTCCATCACCAGCCTTGGTGCAGTTTATTGAAGAAAATCCCTCATCTTCTATTCAATTGAGACATAATCAGATCTTGAAACTAGACAAAGAAAGGGAGAAAGACTGAATTACACATGCGAAGCATCAACAAATTATTAAGTCTTCCTTTGATACAACTTCAACCGGCTCAAAACATTTACAAGTTGGTAATCTTGTTTTGAAATGGGACAAAGCTCACGAGGATAAAGGAAAACACAATAAATTTCAGAAAATGTGGCTCGGACCATTTCAAATTAGTGAGAAGATAGGCCCATCAACATTCATATTGCAAGATCTATCAGGAAAGAGAGATTCTATTCTTGTCAATGGGTTTATTTTGAAAAAATTCATCAATTGAGGAGGTAACCCTTTCTCACTTTGTAAATATTCAATTTTCAGCTATATTTGTGTGAATAATTAGTTTATTTTCTTTCTTGAAAAATAAAGTTGTAAATAGCCCTCTATTAGGGTTTACTATTTTGAAAAGGTTACTCAAAAGAAAAATAGTGTTAATATTACTTTTGATAGATGGAAACCTTGAATGAAAAGGAAAAAGTTCTAGGAAATTAGGTATAAGTAAACTCTGAAAACCCTTTTTATTTTTGTGGAATCTTCTCAAAACTTGAAAATACTGTAAATCATTCTGAGTTTTAAAGCCTAAAAAAGGTTATCAATACAAAGAAAAGACTGATCCAATCTTAGCATCTTCAACTCTTAAAATTGTCATCCATGTTCTATTAAGGAGAGAATTATTCATCCTGTCCATCAAAGTTTATGATTTTTCAGAGTGTAATTCTAAAATATATTTGATATAAAAGATAAGAGGTCTCATCACGAGCTTTCTTACCATAATCATGGGGGACTAGTTCAACTGACATTACCAACACTGCATACCAAAGCAGGGTAATGGCTTATAGTTATAAGACAAGGGGTCTCATCACGAGCCAACTTGTTCAGTTAAATTACAACTAGTGAATGGCATTGTCAACAGCTGGCCACCAAACCAAGACAATGGATTTTTATCTTACAAAATAAAGAAATAAGGAAAAAAAAATGCAATACAAAATATGTAGAAACATATCTTTTGGATTCATTCTTTTAAATTATACTCTAAAATGGATGGGACAATGAATGATCAAATGGTTAAAAGGTAACCATGCCGAGACTATGAACGTTTGTTGGCAGCAACGGCTCTACCTGTGAAAAAGAAGTCATTATACAAGCTAAGTTGGAGAAATATCTTGTTGTATCATTATCAACCAATAAAGGTTTACGTAAACTTAGGATATATGTAATTTTGAGATGAGAAAGAGATAGCAAAAATAGTTTTCATTATATTCAGAATTTATGATTACCTAGTTATATTAGATTTTCTCTATCCGCTAAGGTTTTCAGATTAAGAAGGTTAAAATATTATATTACTTTCTCAGAGATAACTGTTTCTTCTAGTGAATCGCCAATTGTTGTATTGTACAACAAACCCCTCATTTCTATAAAACTTTTACATAAAATTTTTAATAAGAAATGGGTCCCTTTTTAAATAAATTTATTTAAATTTGTAAGTTGATAAATAAAACTGGTATCGACCTCATTATAAGAAAAAACATTTATCAAAAGGCCTGATGTAAATGATTCATTTTGTAAAGCCTTTTCAAAAGAACAAAGTGTTCCTTTAAAAGATATCAAATAATTCTACATTGCGATAAAGCGATCGGAGATCGCATATCGCAATAACAAAGGGACACACACAAACACGGCCTCATCAAATCCTTTGATCCGATGAAGGAAATTGCAATCGGCAATTGGAGATATCATACGAAAAAGGGATAAAATCGCAACCCAAACCCCTGATTGCGATCAATTAATAGGGCCCACATCTCAAGAGGAAAACATATGCTAAAACGGTTTGCATGCATAATACTCCGCTTTATTATAATATCACTTTTTGGAAATCAAAGATATTCGTTGCAAGTGATAAAGCCTCTCCCTTTGAAACTCCTGATCGCAATTTGTGATTTATCGCTCATCGCCGATCGAGGAAATCCGAACACACGCTTGAGATATATGATCGACTAGATGGGTATTTATGGTATTTATTCATCACGATTGGTGGCTTGCACGACTATTAAATTTTATAGTTAAGAGTACATCCTTCAATAGATTTCATTTGTGGTAATTTTTAACTACATCCTATATATCGTATCACAATCACCCTAATTCTATTCATTTTCATATTAGTTTTCAGTGGCATATCCCTTTATTATGGTTTGAAATTGCTTGTGTAGAGTTTCTCAGAACTCATGAATCCAGAGAAGATGGGGAAAAAATCTAAGAAGGCTAAGACAACTTCTGCAGCTAAAGAATCAGGACCGAGCAAGAAAGGATTAATCTTAGATACAACATGTCTCGGTCTAGGAAATGCTAGTTGGGAAAGCATTTATAATTTGATAGAAGCAGAGGAGCCCGAAGAATTAGAAGAGGAAGCCACAATCGATTCAACCAACAAGTCAGAGGGAACCCTCAAATAATTGGCATGTTCATACCTTCACAGGATAGCAGCGCTGGCCAAAATTTTGCCATACACTGATGTGGTTAGATGGGTTGTTGAGAAAATCCCAACTTCAGATAGAACATTTTCCACGAATGATGGAACGATATTTGGGTCATTCAAACTTGAAGATCTCAGTCAAATGTACCATCTACCTCCGCCCGAGAAACGCTATAACAAGGCATTCCTGGAAGCATTTGCAAAGGAAAATGATTTGGAATCGGACCCAATCAAGCACTGGAGGCATTTCCCAGAAAACATAAGCACGAGTCATTGGGTAAGTATTCTGTCGACTCATTAGCTTCTCCTTATTGCTATGCTGGAGTTATGATGTGTAGATTGTGGGGATAACATGATTCTGCAAAATTTTCTATAAATATGGTCCCGTTAATGAAAGATGTGATTAATGGTTATGTTATGGATTGGGTAAATATTTTATCTGATAGACTAGCCAATGAGATATTAGAATACATAAAGAAAACATATACGACTTCCTGGATCATTCCTCCTTTCTACTACAGTGCATATATTCTAGATATTATTTGTTTTAATTTTGAATACCCGGTACTCGGATGGAAGTGGACTTCCCAAGATCCTAACCCTATTCATATCTATCACAAACAGTTGTGGAAGATAGACTATAAAAATCACCTATACAAAATTTGAAATGGTTTTGTTTTACCTGTATATTATTCTATTTTCAATAACCCTACCCCCAGGATATCTCAGGAAGCAGTAATTGACCTGACGACAGTAGGTAGCTAGTTCAAAGAGGATAAATTTACCTATGTGAGGCTTTTGGCAGTCTCACTAAACCCCATGTTCTTCCTCTATATGTTCCTGATGAATTGCTAGCCCAAGAATTGGCATATCAGATAACAGTTGAAGGAACATCAAGAACCCTTAAGGATTCCAAGAAACATATGTGGCCTATATTCCCCCTACGATGTGGCATTTTTACCTTACATGATTAGAAGCATGTAGAGAAAGAGGCAGAGAAGATTCAGATGTTGAATCTTGCTACCATTCTGAATAGGAAATATGACCCAAGGAAGGTTGCCTATAATGTTACCACTCAAGCTAAACTTGCCAAATTTTATCATGAAGTAGATGAATTTGATGATTTATTTGGTTGAGCCGAAATATTTTTCAGGTTAAAAGATTGGCTAGGATCAGGTATGGAGAAGAGGGGTTAGAAACATTCAATAGGATCAGAGCCGAGAGGTTGCAAACTCAGCCTTTGGACCTATTAGCTACAAGCCCGACAGATCGGCCACAGAGTCAAAGTGAACAGAAAGCTGCTGAAAAGACTCCTGTAGTGGAGAAGATTCCTGAAAAACAAAAATTGCCAGAGCAGGAGCAAGGACAAGGAAAAAGTAGTGAACTCATTGATTCAAGCATTTATGTTGATCCTAAAGAGTTCAAGGAATTGCAACAATTTGATTCCATCATTAGTAATATTGGGAGCCTTCAAGGATTCAGCACACATGAGGTGAAAACTGGTCAGAAATCAGTAACCAATACAGTTCTGACTGAAGGAACTAGTGGCCCACCCATAACTCACAAGGATGTAGAAATAACCCCCGAAAATCCCTCCTATGAAATTGTTTTGCATGTAGAAGAAATACCACCACTGGATGTTTTCTACAACCCTAAGCATAGGGTTGTAATCAAAAGACAGAGGAAAAAGAGGAAAATTGATCAATCTCCTCTTTTGACTTCACAAATGGAGATAACAAACGTGATATGGAGAGAAGAAGTTAATCCTTCTGAAGATCTCACTAAATTTTCTCAGTATGCTGGAGCATACACAATGGCCACAATGGACAAAGTATCGGAGGTCAATAACTTTCTCAAAGAAAAATACCAAGAAATCATTTTGCTGGAAACACAAGCACAAGAGAAACAACAAAAGATAGAGCAGTTCGAACAATAGTTAGCAGTCTAGAGGTAGTTAAATGACCAATAGAACGAGCAATTGCTCAAAGAAAAACAAAGGATTGATAAACATGCAATTCAAAAGCAACATGAATTATCCCAAGCATTGAGCAAGTTGCAATCATTAAATGAATAGTTGAGTAAATTAAAGGAAGAACAGATCACTCAACTATCACTCCAGATAGAAAGATTCAAAGAATATCCCAAAGTGGGAGAATTCAGATTAGAGGCTATACAAATTACCAAGGAATTGTCTAGTCTATTGAGCATATTGTGTCATAATATCTCACTCGCTCCTCCTCTGTGTGAAATTTCATCATCCAAGTTGATAAATCAGTTGATGCGACACTAAACATGGAGCAAGCAGATGAAAGATTAACAATTTTTCTCTCTTGGCAAGAAATCAAAAAAGGAAAATCTACTAATCTACCACAAATTCTGGAATCGCATAAACAAATCCTATTCACTGAATGGCAATCTCAACTAATGAAGGCAGCAAGAGCCACATCAAGATGCATATCAACAACAAATAATCTGGTTGAATTGATTAATGATACTCTTTATTTATCAAATTTAATTATAGATTATTCTACAGGGAAACTTCTATCAGTAAAAGCATTAGAATAGACATGGAAACAGGAGCTGGAGCAGAGGGAAAGATTGATTGCAGGTATTCAAAATTTAACATGGGAAACCTTTTGTTTTTTCCTTGTTAAACCACATAGTCAGCGGACAATGATGAAATGCCTCACCGATGCAATCGGCCATACGATTCTCGAACTTACTGATGCCACATACACTGTTCAGTTACTCTCACACATGAGTCATCCACCAGAAATTGAACTGATGCTTGTCATTTGTCAGCTGAAGTCACAAGATAAGAAGCCAATACAGTGAACCATTCTGACTGACTGTAGCATGCCTATTTCGAGAATATTTTCACATATTTGTGATTTGGTTATACCAGTGCATAGCATATTTATTTCACAGTTTGTTAATCTAAATATTATTTATAGACCCTTTCATGTTTTTAGAAAGGGTCCTCAAATTTTTGTATTAAGACTTGGATCAGAAGTTGCACTACTGTACTTTCGATATATTTATTTTTATAAAAACTGGACCTGAATTCTGAGTTTTGATGAAGAATGCTTTTATATGATATGCACTATTGCTTCTTGTGAAATCATTTCCAAGTTAAACGGCGGGATCTGAATGCAATTCCTATTGGAGGAGACTCAAATGCATATGGTACTATTATCTATGTTTTTTGTTTCATGCTTTTATGTAAATCAACATTTATTTAATTTTTCTATTATTGATATATGTATATGCTCTTACAACAATTCTTTCACTTATCACTATTGAATGTTTAAGAGTTGTTATTTTTCATATGTATGTGTATTAGTAATATATAAATATTAGTGTGATAATGTTTTAATTATTACTTTGTTCAACTACTTGAACAAAGTAATTATCATATGAATAAATATTTTTGTTTATAAGTAGAGTCATCTATATGCTTACTTGTCAATAAGAACCATTGAAAATTGCATTAAGAGACTGACTTCCCGGGATAGACTAGTTATTTATGTTGTTGCATTTTAGAATAAATCATCCATACTTCCCATTAGATATTAGAAAATCAATCACTTATCCATCCCATTTATAAATCACTGGGAAACTGGTCCCATTATATCCAGTCGGAGCCACCACACTAAATGGAAAAGGAGTTGCTTTTAAGGTCCAGACCAGGTGGTTTTCCTCGATGTTGATGTAGTGATTTTCGAGGCATCAACAGAATCAAAGGCTAACAACAACCTACTTTGAGAACTGGAAGGCTGCTTCCAGAACTAATTGTAGGTCTTAATATTCAAGGTGTCATTCCTTAATTTTATCTTTTTGAAAATGTCCATTATACTTTTCTTTGTCTCCCCTATAGTAGGTGTGCTGGTCTGCGTTTGCTGCTGATCTTGTGAAGACGTGGAGATAGTGGGAGACAATGTGGTCTGGTCACCCACTAATGAGGAAACAAGTGGCTCATTAGTGGTGATAATGTTCTCCTGCTCTGAATCCTTGTTGAGGCTTAGTTTGGAAATAAGCTTGGGCTCCTTCCTATACATAATTTTGAATCCTTCACTAAAAATTTCACTCCCTGAAGGGGACTCTTCTTCGTTGCTTCTCTTAGTTATTTTATCCTGCATAGTGGGAGTCTATACTGTGGAGGATGATGATACCAGTTTCTCTTCTACCTCTTCCAGTGTGTTCTCAGCCCATTCTAGCTGGTTTTTATACTTCTCTATTTCTGGTCTGGCTGTGTGAAAATAAGCAGTAGATTTGGTTTCTACTCTTAATTTAGAAATGACCCCTAATGGATCATATGGCCAGGTGAATCTACAGATGAATTGCATTTCTTTTAGTAACTTATCTACTTCTTCCCTTGCTGCCATGTTGTTGCAAATGAAAGGCCCAATCTATGTTTTAATTTTGAACTGGGACTTCTTCTTGGTAACTACAAAGTGGATCTCATCCATATTAAGCATCTGCCTTATGTACTCTAAAGCAAAAATCCTCATTGGGAGAAATTTAGGCAGCTTGTAAGGTGCAAGCTCACACCCAAATATTCTCAATTCTGTATAATTCTAATAGAGGTAGCAATCCCCTGTCTGAACATGATCTGATAGCTGCAATGCCTTTCTAATTTCCTCACTGATTCTCGGTTTTATTCTGTTGCTTTAGAGGATGATTGTTGGATGCACAAACATCTCTACAAACTGTTTGTATGTATATTCCTTTTGTTCCTTCATCACAAGAGTAGTCCAACAGATGATTGGCTGCTGGTTCCCTTCTGCATCCGTCTTTTGTAAGGTAAGATTGATGTTGTCTCCCTGAAAATATAAGAACATATAAACTAACACAAAGGCATACTTAAACACCTCCTCAGTTTTGAATTCGATGAACTACTCATGAATTGAAACTGAAAGAAATTGGCTAAAGTTAAAGATGATGGAGGGCTTAAAATCAACAAAGAAAATGGGCATAAATCCTATGATGGCCTCATCTACCCATTGATCTGAGTAGTAGCCAAGGTGGTAAGAGATGATTGTGATAATTTGCTTGGCTTTCTCAGGGAAAATAGAGGAGGGATAGGGAGAATTTTTCTTTGGCATTAGGGCATCTTCTGTCAAGAAAATTTCAAGGGTTTTGGCCCTCTTGGAAAAATCCAATTTCTGGTACAATTCAACAAGTGCTTCATAGATAAAGGGGGTGGAATTCTCTATTGTGGGGGCCTGCATCATCTAGTCTATGGCTTGAGGAGTGATAGTAAATCAAATTTCTCTAGTGGGGGAAATGATGGCTCTTTAGCTTGGCAGATAACAGGCATGGCACTTCCTAACAAATTCTGGAGTGCTGTGGGTACCAGGAAAAATATAGTGGGGTAAATTGGATTCCCACAGCTGAATGTTATCGGATTTGTCTATGTATTTGTCCTCGAACAAGTAATACATCTCAAAAATGCCAAATTCGTAGAGAGTTCCATGGATTTTATTGTCTCTGTCAGCTAAAGGGATGTGATGAAAATCAATGGGAGGATAGATCAGAGGATTGACAGGTTCTTCTGGTCCCTTGTACTTTGGAGGCATCTTCGGATAAGGCTAAGGACAATAGTGGAAACTAGATTGGAGGCTTTAATACACAAATAGGTGTCGGGATTTGAGGGTAAGAACATAGGTAATAGGTTGAAAAGGAGTGAGCGGATAGTATTGCTGGTGGGTGAAAATGTTAGAGTTTAGTCTAGCAAATAAGAACCCCCCCTAAATTTATATATATAATAAATGGGCGAATCTCCATGGTATATAGGAAAAATGGAAGGCGATTTTATTAATAATATAATATGTATATATAATTTTTTGGCGAATCTCTCACCAGGCATGGCGAATATTTTACTCAATTATAAAATCTTGTAAGCTCTTGGCGAGTCTTTCACTAAATAATAAAACTCTGTAAAGTCCTAGTGAATCTTATCATAGGCTACATGCTGGTTTAATTCCCCCATTTAAATAGGCTACATTCCAGGTGAATACCATGGGTCAATACCATGTGCCATTTTGGTGAATACCATGGGTCAATACCATGTGCCATTTTTGTTTTTATTAATTCTAATATTAGGGTTAATAATGGTTTTTTGCATGGTAATAATAACAATCTAGTCCATGGCATTTGTCCCATAGTATTTTGGCCATAGGTTTCACCTAAATATAACCCATTTTTTGAGTATTCGTAAATATAAGGTGACTTATGGAGTAAATATAAAAAAATGTTTTATTTTTTTACCATACCTCTCGTTTATTTATATTTTTATTAATTTACCATACCTCTTTTACAAATATGGTATTTGGCCCATAGGATTCACTTAAATAAAACCTTTTTCTTGAGCCTTCATAAATAGAATGAGGGTTATGGACTAAATATAAAAAAAAAAAAAAATATTTATTTACGATACGTCTAGTTTATTTATATTTTTATTTATTTACCATACCTTTTGAGTAAGTATAAAAAGACGTTTTCTTTATTTACCATACCTCCACTTTACTTATATTTTTATTTGTTTACACCTTTACATGTATATAAGGTGACTTATGGAGTAAATATAAAAAACGTTTTATTTATTTACCATACCTCCACTTTACTTATATTTTTATTTGTTTACACCCTTACATGTATATAAGGTGACTTATGGAGTAAATATAAAAAATGTTTTATTTATTTACCATACCTTTCATTTATTTATATTTTTATTAATTTACCATACCTCTTTTATAAATATGGTATTTGGCCCATAGAATTCACTTAAATAAAACCTATTCTTGAAAATGGGCGAATGGATTCACTTAAATAAAACCTATTCTTGAAAATGGGCGAATGGAAGGTTGTAAGTCCTAATTTCAAGGGCTAAATTTACCTTTTTTACCCTCTCCCTTAAAATAAGGTGGGCTATTTGAGGTGATTTGTAAAAATGTACTATGATACAAAATATTCGCCCACTAAAAATTTAAAACCCCTTAATTTCGCCAAAGGGCGAACATTCGCCCCTAAAATTATCCTTGGTGTTTGACTGTAGGTGTGTTGTGGTTGGTAGGCCCAACTGCTTCACAACCTATGCTAAAATGAGGTTCTTCTGGCTCCCAATGTCGAAAATGAACTGTAGCAAAGAACCCTTCACCCACATTTGTGAGTTGAAGATATGCTTCCCCTCCTCCAGATCTTCGGGCTCATTCTTCTGGATCTTGGTGGTGGAAACAATGGCACTAGGATTTGCCTCAATAATCTACTTCCCTTTGTCATTCCCCTTGTTAGGTTTTGACTTAGAATCAGAACATGCATATGATTTGGAAGCTATTGTAGCAGCTACAACCACCCTCTAGAATTTTTCCTTTGATTTGTTTTGGAGCCTCCCTCCTCAAAATCTTAGCAGCATGTCTTGCACTGCTTAGGTACTTGTGTTTTATTTGAAGTTATATTTCATTTCACAGCTTGTGTTCGTTAACTTGTTTAACTGACCAACCACAAGCCAAACCTGTGACTTGGTTCACATATGGTTCTTGCGTTGTATTAGCAAACTACACAATCCTGAAGGGAAACCAACCTTGCTCTGAGGAATTGCGCAGCGCAACGTGGCAGTCAGCACTGCTCTCTAGAAATGCGTAGAGTAGTTCAACTACCTTGTTCAGAGAATTTGCGCAGAACATCCAGGCACTAGGTTTTAGCTCAAGAATTGCGCAGACGTAGCTGACAGCTTTTATTTAGCTGGGAAATTACGCAGAGCATGAGAGGAACCCAGAGACACTCAACCCAAGAATTGCGCAAAAGCATTCCTCATGCTGTTGTCTGATGCATGTGCCAGAAAGTTTCCTAGTTTCCTCCAGAACTGTGCAATCTTCCCATGCATGCATGATAGTCTTTCCCTAAAAATAAAAAAAACCAAAAACAAAAATCATCCCTAAAAAATAGAGATCTATTTTTAGCACTGGGAGTTACATGAAAAGTCGATTTTAGAAAGTTCCCGCGAAGTATCAATTTTTCCTAGATTTGTGGCATGCATGTCATAAACCCTAAATATTCTAAATCTATTTAAATGACACCCCAGAGCTCATTCTACACACTCAATATTGGAGATCTGGCATTCCAGAGCATCTAGGAACCTTCGGCACATTCGACGCAACTTTTCTTGGTAAATTTTTCTTTTTAAGTCTTTTACTGCTTTTCTGTCGCTTTTATTTCCTTGGCTTGTGTGAGTGCTATTTTGCATGTTTTATTGAACAAATGCTGGAGTTTTAGTTTTTTTTAACTTGTAGAAGTGTTGTTTCAAGTTTTTCATTGTATTTCCTAAGTGTCACATGCATAACACTATTTTTGCACTAACGGTCACCATTGCAGCAACCCTCTCCATTAGCTTCATTGTTCGTCCATTTGAATGATTCCTGCATTGGTTTTGATTTCATGCATGATCATTCACTCCTGTCTGCACCATCCTTCACTTTTTCTTTCGAATCTACTCATTTTCAAGTTGCCATTGGGAAAATCTAGGTTTCCTTAGCTCAGATCTTGCTTTCAACAGCATGCTATGGGCATTCCTGAAATTGAGGCTCTGCTTTAGCCCCAGGAATGGCGTAGAGACTGCCTATTGCTGGCCTCCAGCTATGCTCTACGCTATTATTGGAGTTAGTGCCCAGTTTTTCCCACTGGGATTGTGCAATGCGTAGTCTTAGCTAGCAGTCAAGTCAAACTAAACTGCACAATGCGTAGTTTGAGTCCACAGTCAGCCCAGCTAGACTACGCTCTGTGTAGTTCTAGTCAACAACAAGCTCACTGGCAGCTAGGATTGCACAATACATAGTTCCAGCTGATAGTCTCCTAGCCTTGAGATCCACTACTGCGCAATCTTTCCCAATAGTCACCCAGTCTATTGCATGATCGTTCCGTGAAGTGCATTGTGTTTTTAAACCAAGATATGCTTGTTGTGAGTGTCCTCTATATTTCCAAGTGCATCAGTTGTCGAGCGGTCTCTCAGTAGTATAGGCATCATGGTTTCCAAGAGAGATGGATCAAACACTGTAGAGAGAATCACTGGAGACGTGGTTGAAGATGTAACAATAAACTTATCTGTCTATGTAGACACACAACTATTCGTAGAGAAGGACATGAAGATCACATGGCAAGAAATAAAGGACATATTTGTAGGACATTTCAAGGAAGATCTGGAAGACCGTCAAGTCTATGTCAACATTCATAAATCAGGCTTGTACAAGTTTTCATGTAGGTACCTTACCTTCTCGTGCGTGGATGTCATTCACTAGGTTTTCTCAAATACTGATCCGAAGATGATGACACCAAGCAGTGCTAGTGGAACACAACTTGCGACGTTCAGGAAGGAAAACTACCATCATATGTAGCACTTGCCGCAGCTAGTGTACTACATGGATGCACTGTTCTTCACTCCCAACAATAATGTGAACTCAAGATATATATTGAAGCATTGGGTAAAATATCCATCGAAGTTCAGGACAACACCCAACCAGGTCTACAAGACAAAGTCACCCAGGAAGGATTAGCAACTCTTGGTCATATTTGCATGTCGCTTGTATGGTTAAGACAGCATGGAGAAATTCCTGTAGAGTTAGGTTGTTAGGTTGGATGAGTTGGCAAATGAAGGAAGGCCTTTCAATAGGTCAGACATATTGGCTCTTCAACTAAAATTGCATATGTCAAATGCTCAGAATCCGCCTAAGGATCGGCAAGAAAGATTCTATATGTCTGCATACCTACTTGATGGAATATGTGCCCAACAACGGTTCCCTAGCATGGGTTGGACATGGACACCATTAGAAGAAGCTATGAATGTTTATTGCAAGTTTCTCCCTGAGTGAAACTACCGAGGAGTCATGAAGAGGCTCTCTGACCACTTCATCACCCCATTGTACAAGATGATATTTGAACAAGACCCACCTTTCATGTCCCAAGTGTTTCCGGGAAAAATAGTGTCAATTCAGAGCTGCTAGTCCCACTAAGATGGGTAGCTATATTAGAAACAAACAATTCAAAGTAACTTACGTTTTCATTTATGAGAGATAGATGAGAGAGAAGCAGAGAGTACCAACCTTAGTCTTTCGCTTGGCTCCTTGCTTGTTTCCTCTCTCCTTTGATAGAGCTTCGCCACTCCTTTCTCACTTGTCCCACTTCAAAGAACACCTGTAGAGTAAAAGTAGCAAAATAGCATCAAAGCATAGAGATCTATAACCATAAACAATGTAGAATCAGATGTACATTAACCATACAAATGCATACACAAATACAAGATTTAGAAATATACAAGTATATGGAGGAAAACTCAAATATCTTTATTGATAGAAGTAGTAGAAGAGAGGATTACAACCCAGCTGTCTGATCCAACATCATCCTCCCAGCATGAATGCCCTCTTCACCTCATGAAAAGCAAGATCACCCAACAATACAATGTCTCAAAGAGAAAGTAACAACACTTCCTTACAAATTACAAAATTCCAGCCTTTGGATCTCTAGGATGAGGGATCCATATATAGATATTTGCAGAGGAGTGAGTCAGCTTCTGGGATTTTGATTAGTGTCATTTCACTAATAGTTCTTGGTTCCACTTGGAGATTTCATGATCTCTTACTCATCCTTGGGTGAATTCAGAGAGGCAAGTGTCATATGAGCAGTTTCTAGAAGATTCTCTGAGTTTCCACCTAGCAAACTGCCTCTACCATTTGTCTGCTCTCGCTCATCGCACCCTACAGAAGGGATTTCCAGTATGCATCGCACCCTTTGTGTGTAGTAGGTGAGATGCATCACACCCTTAGCATGGAGCAGTCTGTATGGTCCAATTTTGACCAGCGCTGAGCAGTTTTTCAGGGAGAACTTCTGGGAAATGATGTAATCAGTCGACCTTGATCCTTTAGGGTATGAAACAATACTTTTTATGGGTTTGAGAGCCCTTGGTTTATTGACACATGTGATTGCGGTTGCAGTGCCCAAATATGTCTATAACAGTTGCCCCCTAAAGCATGAGGTCGTAAATCTTCTGATGTCGGGTGAAATGCTTTATGATGAGGATCCGAGGTTTTTAGAACTGGAAGGTGACATGTATAAAATACAATACAATACATTATCTTCATATTATTTTCATGATCTAGCTGAGGTGGGCATTCCCATGCTCAGCTTTATAAATTCATTTTCATGTACATAGGACAGACAATCGTCTGTGTGGCAAACTGATGATTCTAGTAGAGCCATCATCCCTTAGCTTGGATGATTATCTGTTCAGTCATGGGGTACATTTGATGTTTTCATTTTCCCAAATCTAGTGCAGCCCGGATGGATGAAACTAGATCCGGGGTCTTCAAACTCGTTCAATCTTCACCAAATGTACAAGTTGATTCATGTGAAAAGATGTTCTGGTGTCGAACATGGAAAGACATCGCCTGATTACCAACCAATGATGTAAGCTGTTAACAGGCACGAGAGGAATCACCAATAATGATAATGACCCTCAAGGTACTGCAGTACAATTCACGTGGTGTGAATACATGAGTCAATGTCGAACACCATAATAAATCTTTCGGTTGAAGCCCATTGATGTAAACCTGTCGTCGGAAGTGAGAAACTTGCCATTGAGGCATGCAAGCTTCAAAGTACTGAAAGGGTTGTTCCTAAGTCGACTTCTTGGATAATGAGCTGATTTTGACAAGAAGTGGCCCGTTGTAGGAGAGCCTTAATGACTCCCACATCTATGACACGGAATGAAGCAAATGATTTTGTGGAGGTGAAAACGATCTGATGATACAAGGTTCAGGGTGGTGGTGATGAAAAATGGAGCATGAAGGTATTGCAGCGGATGAGGTGTTAGTTGGGTTGGTGAATTCTCTGAGCGACTTCTCTTGAACATATCGGTGACACTGGAATGGATTGGTAGCATTAACCCCAAAATGGATGATACAGAGGACCAATGGTGATATGAATGATGAACGGAATAACCCAACCCGACTTAATCATGGTGATGGAGTGAAAGTGTCATGTTCAAGAGCGACCTGCTACCAATGAAATTCTTGAAGTTTTTCTTCCCTTTTTCCCGAGTCATTGCTGACGAGTACCTCGTTATTTTTGTCAAGCTTGAGGAGGATAACATATGCTTGTTCTATAATTTGCCCTTTGGGAAAACCTGTCGCTATGTTTTAGCGAGCCTAGCGATAGTGAAACTTGCTCTTGTATGTATGGACAAGTTTGTTGCTATTGTTTTAACGAGTTTAATGACAAATATAACTCGGTCCTTTTCAATTTTAGAGAGTCTGAAAAGAGACGGAAAGGAAACTCCAGTAGTCCTTTTTCATAGTATAATCCCTTAAGTCCAAGAAAGTATAAAATAATACGAAAGGGATGACTTTTTTGATCACTTTAGCAAGCCGAAAAAGACAAGTGCTCGATCTTTTTGTGTAATGATCCCTCAGGTCCAAAAAGATTAAAATATAGAGGAGGGATGGCACTTCCAATCACTTTAACGAGCTGGAGAGGCCAATTGCTCGACAATCTTTTCATATTTTACGAGTCTAAAAAGAGCTTAAAGGAGACTGGTTTTTGAGGAACAAGTGATGTTTTCGGATAGCAACTGGTAAGATTGGAACTTTTCAATCACGGTAGTGTAAAGAAGGTGGTTAATAGAATCACTCGTTGCAGCTGTTCCTCAGAAGGGTAAACAATCAAGTGGAGGCATATGATCGGCTAAAAAGGTGGAGGTGATGGTAAGAACATGACCAAGGCTCAAAAGTTGATAGCAATGCGATCACAAAGGTTATTTACTGAAGGTGGGTTCATTTTTTAATGAGCTTGAACTTTGGGGGAACATATGCTCATTGCTGGGTTTATTTTTTAACGAGCTTGAACTTTGCAGAAACATTTCTCATGATAAAAGTCAGAGATGTTCAATTCACCATTAACACTATGTTCTCTTGACGGTCATACTGCCTGTCCAATTGCTCCATCAAATTTTATTAGAAATGTAAATACATACTAGTAAAATGAATTAAACACCAACATCTTACTTGAATTACGTGAATAGTAACATAAAAGTAGTTTTTACCTCTCATTTTTACCATTTCATTCAAATTTTGGATTGTTGAAGCTCTGAAGGTGTTTTCCCCCTCGATTTTCATCAGTTGATTCTGGGAGATTCGGTGGACTATTTTCGGCGCTGTCTGGACCATGTAGGAGCTAACCTTGAGCTCTTCAATTGCATTCTTTCCTTTTCTGATTTTGAGCATCTTTTCCTGTTTTTCTGGGCCTGAGGGGTTTGAACAATTCGTTCTCTACCCATCACACCTAGTATACATCGAAAGGTGTGAAGCATACTGAGCTGGCCATTGGTCAGTCAATATGCATGCCACCTAGTACACAGCTAGGGTGCGATGGGCGCAAGGAGGAAGTTTTATGCACTGTTTTTCTTCATGGAAATTTTGCCTGTTTTTGCCCAAATCAGGATCCAAATTCTTCTCTTGCTTGTTTTTCAGAGATTCATCGGATCAAGATGTTCGTTACATGTAGTGAACATGAGCATGAAGAAGAGGATATGATTGCCTTACATGATCCAGGTACGATAACTGCATTGCAGAACTGTGGCTTGCTTAAATTCTTCTGCATATCCAGCATGAGGCAACAAATCAATTTGTTGCAACATTTTGTCGATGCATGGGATCCTACCAACAAAGTGTTCCAGATTTGAGGTAAATGCATCCCTTTGACAGTTGAGGATATCTACTTCTTGACCGGTTTATCGAGGCATGGTGCCCATCTCTCACTATCAGGATCCACCCGTGGGGGTGAATCCATGAGGGATTATATTCGTCGGTTCTGTAGAGATAGATCTCAGCTGAGCAGGGACGACAAGAATAGTATTCGAGATGTCACTGACCTGTCCTTGAGGACTATCTTATTTACCTTCCCTAGATTGGATGGTAGTGCGAATCTTCATTTGGCCAACAGGTCCTATATGCAGTATGCTCTGGAATGCCTTGAACCAAAGGTATTCAACCGGTGTGATGCAATACTTCCGGTTATAAAAGAACAACTTTCCAAGGTGAAGAACGAAAGATCCAAGAACTTTGGTTATGGTTCCATTTTGACTGCTTTCGATTTGGAGAGGATACCACTGATGTAGCCACCATACATTTCACTTGGACTGCCAGTGCCGAGGGAACCACAGATGTAGAGATGGGTCGATCTCATGGCCAGACACACTGGTTAGTTGTAGATTTCATTCTCTGATGCCTTCTTTGAGTGGTTCGACCGTTAGGATATGGTCGTTGCCAAGTACCCATATGTTAGGATGGATTTCCGGGGCGAACTAGATTTGGTGTTGTCGGCTAGCAAGCAGTGGGATGTTATAGGTAAAAAGATCTGACCATATCTCTGCTTATTGCTTTTATAATGTTCTTGTGTATTTTAAATGTTATCAGGACTAATCAAACCCATATATTTATGTAGATATTGGACTAGTGCGACCAGCAGTGCGCCCGAGGGTAGTAGTTGTCGTTCCAGCAGGAGAGGCTATAGGGAGGGCTGTCCTTCATGATCTGGACATAGCAGAGACCCTTGCAGTATTGCAGGATCAGATCAAGGGTCTCACCCTTGGTATTCAGGATGTGAGGACCGACGAGTTACCTCTGAGATTACAGTGCCATACCACTGGCATGTCGAGTCGATGGACTAGGCTCTTACGTATGATCGCATAGGCGGTGACTTGTTATCACCAACACCATTAGTCTAGGGTGCTTCCCTGCATTTTTGAGTTTTTGGGTCATATGACCGATCTTGTCCTGGACACAAAACATTTTGTAAAATACTATAAAAAGTTATATATATTTTGATTTTCAGAGCTTTATTTTGGTTAAGTTATATGATCTTGATGCAAATGTTAATTGACATGCTTTTTCTTTTATAAATGTTGCAAATGTCTATCTAACACATAATTTTCTAATGAATCAGTTAATGTGTTTAAGTTTTTGGAAATGTGTTGATATTGAATAGAATCAAACTTCCTTTCCAAAATCTTGACCCTTAGGAACATACGATAGATAGCTGGATTCTGAACATAATAGATGCCAGTAAGCTGTAGGATGACGAGTTGCGAGTCTATCCTAACAACAATTCGGCGTATGCCATGTGCAATGGCATTAGAGAGAATTTCTATCAACGCACTGTATTCAACGATGTTGTTCATTGACCGACCAATACATACCCCTCTGAAACTCACTAACTCGCCGCTTGGATCAAAAATGGCCTAGGCTGTAGAAGATAGGTTCTGCGTACTACGACTAGCTTCGTCGGCATATCCAACAAATGATTCCAATAGGTTCGACATCTGCAAAAAATGAAAAAGTCGATTACCTAACCAAAACGATCACTCTTGACGAAAAAAAACATAACAAAAGCATATAAAGAGATTACTATACTTAGTCAAGCATAGTAATTCTTAGGGTACAACCCGTTTCGAGGTTGCGACAGTGGAATCTCATCGTAATCTACTAGCTCGTAGGCTCCTTTTGCTAATACTCATTTAACAATGTAGGGACCCATCCACAATGATTGGAACTTACCTGCTCCCAATTTATCGAATTCCTGATCTTAAAGTAAGACCAGGTCACCTTCTGAGAAGACACAGGGTTTGAAATTTTTGTAAAATTGCGCCTTGACTTGTTTCTTATGAGCTTCGTTAGCCAAGGCGGCATCACGACAGGTTTCATCTAGTTGGATTAGTTCCAAGAAACGAGCCTCTTCCTATGAAGTTTCTGGGAGAAGGTCGACTGTAAGATTAAGAGATGAAATTTCACACTAAACCGATAAGACTGCTTCTATGCCATACACCAGCTGAAAGGGTGTAAATCTAGTTGCATTTCTCACCGATTTCCTATATGGCCACAAGGCCAAGTACAGGATTAGGTGCCAACTCCGTTTGTGGACTCTAATCATCCTTTGTAGCATGCGCTTCAAGACTTTTTTGATGGCCTCAACTTGTCTGTTAGCTTGCGATAATACGGAGTAGAACTATCATGGGACAATCCTAATTTGGTAGCCAATTCAACCATCATGTGATTGCGGAATTGCGATCCATGATCTGTGACTATAGCTTGTGGAATACCAAATCTAGAGATTACATGATTGAAAAAGAAAAGAGCAGTCGTTTCACCACTGTTGTTTAATGTAGGCATCGCCTCGGCCCATTTTGTAAAATAGTCAACTGCGACTATGATATACCCATGCCCCCCGACCAAGGTGGGGTTACATGTCATGAAATCTATGCCCCATTTGGTGAATGGACCAACAACAACTACTGGATGCAGAGGTGCGGGCGGTAGTCTGGTTTTACGGTCGAAGATTTGACAAGAATGGAAACTTTTGACTGTGATTATGCAATCTTTGAACATAGTAGGCCAGAAGTAACCTACTCGTAAGATATTTTGCACCATAGAGTAACCAGATTGATGGCCCCCACATGCACCTGAATGCCAATCATTCAGGACTTTTTCGGCCTCCTCATGGGTGAGGCACCTTTGCAGAACTGTATTGATACCACGATGGTAAAGTGTATCACCAACGATCATGTAGTCTTTTGCTTGGTATCGAGTATGTTGTTGTTCGGAGCGAGAGGTATTAGGCCTAAATGTTTGGGTTTGGAGATATATCAATATATCTCCATACCACAGATCGCTTGATGATATTAGAAAAAAAGATTCATCCACGATTGATGCTTTGGATGTTGAATCATTGGACGACGATGGTAAGTCACATAGTAGCACCATGAATACTAGAGATTTCTTTGATTTTGATTTTACAAATTCCAGATCAAACTCTTGCAAAATGGCTATCCATTTTGAATATTTTCCCCCAAGTAACTAATGTGACAGAATGTAACTCATAGGGTTGCAATCTAACAAAATGGTAGTTTTGTGAAAGAGGATATAGTGTTGAAATATTTGTATTGCTTGAACAGCTGTAAGAGCCAGCTTTTCAACATAGGAGTACTTGCTTTCTGTATCATTTAAGTTTCAACTTAAATAATAGACAAGATGTTCGATTCCATTGTCTTCTTGAACTAAAACCATTGCGATGGTCATATCTGCTGCAGCTAGATACAGGTGAAAGTCTTTTTGATAGTTAGGAGCGTACATTAATGATGCTTTTATTAGGGATTCCTTTAGAGCATCAAAGGAAGCTTGCGCAACCTGATCCCAGTTAAAGGGAACTTCTCTTTTCAAAAGATGTGTATAACCTTTAGCAAGTTCGGCGTAATTTTGAATGAACCTCCTCAGAAATTTTGCTTTCCCTTGGAGTTTATGAATCTGAAGCAAATTTGAAGGTGGAGGCATATTTATGATTTCCTGAACCTTACATGGGTTGAGTTGAATCCCATCCTTAGAAACCATGAAACCAAGTAAATGACTGGAACCGACACAAAACACACACTTGTGTGGACTGAGTCATATCTTGTAGTGTCAACAATGTAGAAATATAGCTCTCAAATGCTGCGGATGGTCAATCCACTTTCGCGAATGAGCAGGTAGATCGTCAAGATATGGTTGAACGACGTTCTTGATGTCATGGAATACGTAGTTCATAGCCCTCTGAAAAGTTTCCCCTGCGTTCTTTAAACCGAAAGGTAGTTTGTGGTACGTGAATATGCCCCATGAACATATAAATGCAGTCTTCGACTAGTCTTGTGAGTGGATATCTATTTGATTATACCCAGAAAATCCATCCATGAATGAAAAGTTTTCGCATTTGGCGCATTCATCAATTTTCTGGTCAATGAAGGGTGTAGGGTAGTTGTCCTTTGGACAAGCTTGCTTTACATCCCTGTACTCGACACACACTCTAATCGTTCCTTTCTTTTCATCACAGGAACAATATTCGATACCCAATTAGTTACAGGAACCGGGTAAATGAAACCAACATGTAAAAGTTTTTCAACTTCTGCCTTGATGGCAGCAGCTTTCTTTAGGTGTACCTGCCGAAGCCATTGTCATACCGGTTTGACATCTGGATATATTTTGATTTCATGTTCAACTATACTTGAGTCTATGCCTGGCATTCCTTCATATGACCATGCAAAGACATCTCTGAATTTGCAAAAGAGAGTGCAATATATTTCCAGTTCTATAGAAGAACAAGATTTGTTGGCATGAATATTCTCTACAACATTAGGTTTGGTCGAGATATTTATGGCAATATTTTCTTCAATATGGAATAGATTTCACTCAGAATCCACTGTATTTACAGTATTTGATAGAAAATAAAAAACTGAAGGATGATTAAGGTCACTGGAATAATCTTCGTTGTAATCCGGAAGATGGGAACGATGGTGGTATTCTTCCCATGGTGCCTCTCCTATCGTCATTGACTGAATAATTCCTTCTTTTGTAGAATGTACATGTGACCAAGGATCTAAAGAGGTGCCATATTCCTTAGACCTATCTATCCAAACACTCAATGAGCATTGATTTGGGTTTGCCGCCCAGGCCAAGAAAATTGATTACTACAAAATTTGTATTGGGCTTGGAGGCAACACCTGTTGATGATCCATGCTAACAAAATGTTTGGAAATCTTCTGAATCCATGTAGATATGGAAGATATCATATTGCAGGTTTTCACCATGGCCACTTCTGCCAAATTACTTAGAGGTGGTAGGGCAAAAGTACCCATTAAGGTAGGGTCTTTTAGGAGGCCTACTCCAACATTTTGAAGCGAATTAGAGCTTCCATGGATCATTGGAATGCTTCCTGTAACTTGTGAACTATTGGGGAGGAAGGTTTGTTGATCAAAAATTGTAATTCCTCCTTGAAAGGGAAATGCAATCTTTCTAAAGTATGTTGATACAACAGCAGCCATAGCATAAATCTAGGGCCTTCCCAGTAGGATATTGTAATCGAGGTTTCCATCAATAACTTCGATGTCAATTTCTACTATTTTGCCCCCCAGTTCAACTTGCAAGTTACTTAAAATCTCGTATGGGGTGTATGTACATCCATCGAATGCTTTTAATGTCGTTGATGATCTTGACAAGGGTGGTGAGCCTAAAGTTTTCCAGCAACTCATCGACATAATTCAGGTAGATTCCCCCTCATCAATAATTGTTCGATGAACAGTTTTGTTGATGGCTTTCACTTGTATGAGGAAAGCGAGTTGAGCTGGTAACTGAGGTTCGTATCCTTTATGATTAAAGGCCACAAGATTGGAATCCGCTGGGTCAATCCCACATATTGCTGATAATAGAGACTTCTTTTGGGAGGGGCAATTTTGCAGTACTTCAAGCGTCAACATAGCAGATGGTGATTGGGCCAGATCCTCTACTATATTATAATTTCGTGCTGCTTGAGCATGAGGATTAAATGTCGATTTGTGTACTACTCCCTTTGGCAGTTTTATTGTTAGCTCAGGAATGATGGGTGGCACAACTTCTGTCGAAGTTGTTGTCGAACTACTAGGTTGATCTGTAGCATTGTTGTTCGACATCTGTGGATTCCCATAATCTTTATTCCTTGTCGATATCGAAGCATCATTTTGTTGTTTCGAAAAGGACAACATAAGCACTTGGGATGGGGAAGCATTGTCGCTAGCAACCAAATTGGTTTCTGGGTTTAGAAATGGATCAATCAACATCGCTGAAGTATTTGAACTCTTAAAGAAATTCTTAATCGTAGCTTCATGCAGACAATATTTCGTCCAATGGTCCTCATCACATATGAGACATGGCTGATTAGGTTTATTTTGCCCATAACGTTTTCCAGAAGATTTTTCAGGAGTCAAATCTTCTTGTTTCATTTTTTTTTCCCTTTCTTCTTGCCCCCTAGTTTCTTCGGTTCTTTTCCTTTGTCAGTCGACACAACATTAACCTCCTAGGCAAGAAGTTTGTCATTTACCTTTTTACTGGAAACTGCAAGGGCTTTACCAAATGGGGCCTTTGCAGTTTGCGTACTTGAGGTGCCAATCACGCCATTGCTGGCATGAGAGTCCCTATTCGATTTAGGAGGAGGAGGAACGGAAAATTATGGTCTAGGAGCATCAGGAATTTTGTCATAGAGCATGCCAGACTGAGTATAGATCAAGTATAGATATTGTGCACGAGCAATGACTTGCTCTTCAGTGACAACTCCTCCCTTGGCCACATCTTCTGTAATAGAAGGTAACAATGACTTAATAAACCATTCAGCTAGAAGTTGATCAAGAACATATGTCTTTACCATTCGACGATGACGTCGCCACTCATGAATATGATCAAATATGTGAGTTGCTGTTTTCTATTTAAAATTGGTAAGGAGTTTCGTTCTTGTTTCATACCTTATGGGTAACTGAAAATGGGTTAAAAAGGTGGTGGCAAGGGTACTGAAGTTATAGAATGAAGCTCTAGGCAATTTGATGTACCATTTCGCTGCTGGACCAGTTAACGTTTGCTGAAAAAGGCGAAGCCTAATCAAATTATCATTGAGGGTGTTGGACGAACACCACAGATGAAATGTCATCACATGATTTGATGGATCTTCACCTGGATTTCCATTGAATTTAGGAATATCTGACGGAAGTTTATGAGGAATCGCTGGCCACCAAGGAGCGTAAGTAATTGGATCATTTGTTAGCCGATTCATATCTGGTAATTCTAAAGTTGCTACGAAGGGCAACTGTTGATTCAGGTTTGGCGAAGCATACACAGGATAAGATGGGATCGCCTGAGTAGTGGGTATTTTCATACCAGCATAATGTATTTGATGTTGATAACTTTGATAAGGTTGATGGGCATAACCATTATAATGTGATTGTTGGTAACTTTTTTGAGCATACGGTTGCCCATTACCTGCAAATCTTTGTTGCTCAGGTCCTCGGTAAGCTTGCTGGAATTGCGGTTGTTGATATTGTACCAGCCATGGCTATGAGACCATTTGTTGTTGTCTAATACTGGATGTTTGACCAAGATGAGGGGTGATAGTACCTGTTGGAGTCTGAGTCGCTTTAGTTAAGGAGCCACTAATCGACGGTTGTGATTGAGTCGCAGGGACAAGAGGCTGTTGTATTACGACCTGAGAGACTTGAGGTTGACAAACAACAGGCAGTTCTTGTACTTGCGACACCGTCACAATAGCCGGTGTAGTGGGAATGTTCGACACAGGTTGATTTTTTTGTATTGAATATACAACTCTTGGCTGTTGAGGCAGTATTGGCACCCAACTACTAGATGTAATTCTAGCTTGACCCGAACTTTGTTGTAAACTCTCATATGGCTGCTCCCCCGGAGGGAACAATGAAAATACATACTGCCCCCCATATGGCGGCAATCTAGTGTTCAAAGGGTAAATTGGTCTTTGGAGACTGGACTGCCCAAATTGATACTGATGTGAAGGATCAATTTGCTGAGTCTCAACATAAGAAACTCTAGATAAGATTCTGGATGAACAAATAGGAACAGACCATGCTGTTGAAATAGTCCCTGGGTGGACTCCATCTAGTGGTTGAGAACTAGTTGGGACAGATGGTATACTAGTGAACATTGTCGAAGTAGCGGCGGGAAGTTCTGCTGCTACTGTATCAGAGGACACAGTCCTAGATGTCGATGGTTGTTCAGACATATTGAGTCTATCCAAAAGATTTCCTAGCGATTCGACAAGAACTTGCGATGAAGGGTGATCAAAAGAACTAACTTCTATGGTAGAAGAATATAGGTGGATCCCAGTTCCAAAATGCAATGGGGTACTGGATGGAAGATCCTCCACAATTTCTTCTATAGAAATCAGTCCAGGTGGAAGAGGTAGACTGTCAGGCCCGTAAAATATTTTTGGTGCCGAATAAGGTATAGACTCTGCAGCGACAAATGTTGGAGGGGTGAAACCTTCCGAATTAGCCCTAGATGGAGCTGGTTTAGGGATAGAAGCGTTTATTGTTACACTAGGATCAATTCTAATGTCCTCTTGTAACTACGAAACCTCTTTTGTAGAGGCAGGGGTACCAGAAATAATTGGAGTAATTGGAGTCTCTAAGGATGTTGAAACACAAGTTTCAAATAAACCAGGAGACTTCGACCCAGTTAAATGAGATCGCTTGGCCCGAAATGGTTTTGTTTCTGGAGTCAAAGATGGTTGACTCATTAGCCTCCGTGAATGATGGAGTTTTGATTGACTTTCTTACACGATTACGGATTACTCGATCAACTCAAAATAAAAACGGGAAAATGTTATTTCGAATTAAATGAATTTTATGACGCTTTGATGCAACTTGCTTTTTAAATTTTTAAGAGTCGATAAAAAGCTAAAGATGACTCTAATTGCCTTCACTTTTTAATGAGCCTAAAGTGCAAGTGCTCAGATGGACCTTTTCTTTTAAGGAGTCTGAAAAGGAACGAAAGTGACTACTCTAGAAATCTAGACAGAGGGATTACCAAACCAATCGCAAAACTACAATATACACCTCAGCAGTAAATTATAGAGAAATCACTGAGGACTTTACGTATGACAGTCAATCTTCCCGAATGCCGT
Source organism: Pinus tabuliformis (assembly GCA_031772625.1). NCBI lineage: Eukaryota > Viridiplantae > Streptophyta > Pinopsida > Pinales > Pinaceae > Pinus > Pinus tabuliformis. The sequence continues at coordinate 306,149,580 of CM062811.1, forward strand.
GTTCAGTGCATTGCGATTGATAGGGCAGCAGACACGGCTTCCTAAGGATAAAGGGTATCAGCCTACTGTGGTCTCCCAATATATTCTCGATGGTACGTGGGAGCACAAGTCCGTACTAGCACTTGTCGTATCAAAGAGGAGGAATCACCCAACCTACGATGAAAATGATAGTTACCAAGCTTTACGACGCCAGAATACGTCTCTAGCCTAGACTTCTAGATGTTGTGTGTTAGGTTCCAAAGTGTTTTTATGTTCATTGAAGTTTATTTTATAGTTGATCTTTCTTAAGAAGTTTTCCTTTCAAGGTTCACTGCATGATGTAGATGTACAACTCCTAAATATGCAATCTAAAATGATAAATAGTCATTTATTTTCTTTTAGCAATGAAAATCCTAGCTACTAAGGAAAGAAAAAATATTATTCTTTCAACATAGAGCAGAGAGCACACACTAAATGCACTTTTCCTAAATCAAGTTATGCATGCAGTCTAAATGAAAATGTACATGCATGTATTTGTTTTTCAGTTCCCTTAATGTGAGAATGACAAAAAGAAAACTAAGTACAAATTTGAACTACTTTTCTTCGAAGTGACACTTTAACAATTTCTTTTCAAAAAACGAAAGGAAGACTAAGACGACACTTTCTCTTTCGAATGGAAAACTGTTTTCGACACTTCAAAGAATTGATAATTCAAATCAAATATAATGGAAAAAGTGTAATCGACTATCTAAAAGAGGAAGACTTTATGACACTCTTTTTCTTGACTGAAAACGACAGTTGCGACACTTTTGAATCAAAAGACGACAGTTCGATTAAGCTACTGTTTGCAAAGGAGGACTGTAAATGATGAAAAATACATAAAAAAACATTCAAAATTCCTTATCAATGGAAAGGAAGAAGGTTTCAACAATGATATACTGATCATAGACAGCAAAACTACTGAATAGAGCCAAAAACAATGAAGAAAAAACCAAAATCCGGAGGCAGAAACAATCTCATTCAATCATCGCACCTATCCTTAAGGAAAATAGGGATGCATCTCACCTACAGCACACGGGAGGTGCGATGCATCTAGATTGCCAATGAGAGACAGTGCGATGGTCCAGGGATGAGACTGAGCTTGGTTTTCACCCACAGTTTGCAGCTAAGTTCAGGGATTTAGGCTGAGCTTATGATAGACAGTAAACACAAAGTATAGGGGCTAATCTAATGAGGTTATTGAGCTACCACCAGGGCACTTAGGATGTTTGCAAGTCAGATGTTCAGTTCATAAACCAACCCGGAGATTGACTGAAGCAGCGTTGATCTACTTTGCAGTTGCATAGAAAAAGCAGTTTGAAGGCTAGCTGGCTTAACTTCAGGCTCCGTCTGTAGTTTATAAAGCAAACAACAGTAACAAACAAACAAACTATTCGCTCCCCAGTGGAGTCACCATTTTGTTTCTGGGAAAACTAGTGTCCATTCAGAGCTGCTAGTCCCACTAAGATGGGTAGCTATCTTAGAAACAAAAAATTTAAAGTAACTTGTGTTTTCCTTTATGGGAGATAGATGAGAGAGAAGCAAAGAGTACCAACTTCAGTCTTTCACTTGGCTCCTTGCTTATTTCCTCTCTCCTTTGATAGAGCTTTGCCACTCCTTTCTCACTTGTCCTGCTTCAAAGAACACCTGTACAGTCAAAGCAGCGAAATACCATCAAAGCATAGAGATCTATAACCATAAACAATGTAGAATCAGATGTACATTAACCATACAAATGAAAACACAAATACAAGATTCAGAAATATACAAGTATATGGAGGAAAACTCAAATAACTTTATTGATAGAAGTAGTAGAAGAGAGGATTACAACCCAGCTGTCTGATCCAGCATCATCCTCCTAGCATGAAAGCCCTCTTCACCTCATTAAAAGCAAGATCACCCAACAATACAATGTCTCAAAGAGAAACTAACAACACTTCCTTACAAATTACAAAATTCCATCCTTTGGATCTCTAGGATGAGGGATCCATATATAATATTTGCAGGGGAGTGAGTCAGCTTTTGGGATTTTAATTAGTGTCATTTCACTGATAGTTCTTAGTTCCACTTGGAGATTTCATGATCTCTTACTCATCCTTGGGCGAATTCAGAGAGGCAAGTGTCATATGAGCAATTTCTAGAAGATTCTCTGAGTATCCACCTAACAAAATGCCTCTGCCATTTGTCTGCTCTCGCTCATCGCACCCTACATAAGGGCTTTCCAGTATGCATCACACCTTTTATGTGTAGCAGGTGAGATGCATCACACCCTCAACATGGAGCAGTTTGTATGGTCCATTTTTGACCGGTTCTGAGCAGTTTTTCAGGGAGAACTTTTGGGAAATGATGTAGTCAGTTGACCTTGATCCTTTAGGGTATGAAACAACACTTTTAGGGGTTTGAGATCCCTTGGTTTATTGACATATGTGATTGGGGTTGCAGTGCCCAAATATGTCTATAACACTAGGAAGTGATGCATGCATTACTTAACATTGTAGATTGGTATGCCTCACCTGGTGGCACCTTCATCAAGATGTTTAGCCACATGAGCTATCGAGGTTTTCCACAGACAAGTTGGTCATGCAAGAGGTTGCGTACCACATCTTCTAAGGGTTATCAACAATACTACAAAGGAGGAAGAAGGCATCATGACCCACTCTTCCTTTGTGGATTAGGTTGTATGAGATCTGTATCTTGAAGGATGCATATGTCAAGGTTGAGGACTTGAAGAAGTTTGGGTTCAGAACCAAGAGTTTAAATCTGTATGATCTACACTGCATATGCAAAAACCACTGTGTGAAGGTGTACTTCCCATGGTTCCATGGGGCATGTCATTGGCTATAGGAAGATCCTTGGAGGTATTGCTATAACTCCTCTAGGCTCAATGAACTGGTTAGTATGGCTGTAGAATGGAAATCAGCACTGCAGGCAGCACCACCATAGGAAGCAGCAACAATACCAGTAGTGAGTAGCAAACCAACACAAGACAAATCCAAGAGGAAGATTGCTAAGAGCCCCGAGGTGACATTGTGACAAGAGAGTAGTGCAGAGAAAGAGGAAGAAGAAAAGATTGGGGGAGATGGAAAGGAAATTGCAGGAGACAGAGAAGAAGCTAAAAGAATAACAAGGACTCAGGAGGAGAGAGAGTGAAGAAAGGCAGAAATAGGATCATAAAGTAGGACAAGGTGCATTGACAGAAAAAAGAAAAGATACAGGTTGAAGCAGTAGAGAAACCAACAAATGATGAACAAGGTGAGCAGGTGTAGGTTCAGGAAGTCAATCAGTAGATTGAGAAGTTGGTTGAGGTAACAGACATGGAGACAAAACTAGAGCTGGAGGACCAAGACATCGATCTCATGACAAGGGCATTCGAGGTCAAACCACAGTCTCCACCACCTCTAGAACCACAACTAGTCCTAAGCAAGCAAGGAAAAGTTATTCTCCTTGATGATGATCTAGAGACAGATGTGTACAATCTAGCATTCAACGAGACACAATAGAGGATTGTACAGGCATGAAGAAAGCAACTCCCAGATGATCATACATCACCTGCGCACACAGAGGAAAAGGTGATTGTACCATATGTTAGAAGATATCCAGTTTCCATGGCCAAGGCTTCTAAGTCTTATGCAGAAGCCACAAGTTCAACAGTCAAGTTCTTAGTAGAAGAGAATGATCAAGTGGTGAAGGAATTGGAAGAGGCCAGGTAGAGAGAAGATCAGTCTGCGGGGTCCACCATGACAAAGATGAAGAAAGAAATAGTGTGGAGACATCAACTTTGGAGGCCACCATGCAGACACTATATAGAATATTTGTCACTATGCACAAAGTGATTGTCCATTTACATGGCTTTTAGCAGAAATGCATGCAGACAACCCACATAATCAAAGACATTCACATTGCTATTGTGCACATGCAATAAGGGAAAATGAGGTATAAGGGAACCTCACTTTACTTGCACAAGAAGATGAAGCCATAGGATGAGATTGACAAAGCATGGACTGGGATGCAGATCTAGAATTATGAGTAGCTCCCTCCACTCATCACTATCATTGAGGCCTCCTATGCACGGTTGTTCAAGAGTTTGGATGTCATAGTGCGAACGCACAATATTCGTTCCATCAGACCCCTCACACAAGCCATGAGGAAGAACCAAGTCATGATAGTTGCCGACAAGCACATAGAGGAGTTGATGTGTATAGCCACCAATGATGACTTGAAGCTTAGCACAAAGAACATGCAAAGGTACATCAATTGTCCAGCCACACTCAGGACAGTGCTGCACATGCTTCAGGATGATTTGGATAGAGGTTTCAGAACCATATACCCGGAAGCCATGGAGGAAAGGATCCACTTCGACAAAGATGCCATCAAACAATACAGGGACACAATAGAGAAGTATTGAGCTTGGTATCAGTTCGTCACCGAAGATCACCACGAGGAGGTTATCGAGTTGGTCTTTCCTCAAGAGCCTCAGTGATGTTGTTTGTCTTGTGAGTCAAGCCTATTTTGTCCCACATGGGTATATGTGGAAATTGTATTATTGTAAATGTATTGCAAGCGAAATTCCAAGTGTCATTAGTGGAATGTGAATAGTCGTTGTTGTAATGTGAAGAGTCATGAGGGTAGTCCAAGAGTTAAAGGGGAATTCCAAGGGTCACCCCACCCTTTGCAATATATAGAAGCTCATAACTCATAGCACAGGCTTTTGGGAGCCAATATTTTGGCTAGGCATTACTTAGAGAAGGCTTGGAGAGTATTGTGACGAACCTTGGCTTCTCCACAATGTAGAGTGAGTACATCTCTTTGGAGGAGCAAGTGGCATTGACTGTAATGTTCCACTATTGGGGCTAGTGTCTGTTAATGGTGTATGTATGGATGGAACTTTCACTTTATATATATATATATAATAAGCCGACAAGACTTCATGCATATGTTGCTATCATTGTTTGACTATTCTGGTTACTTTAGCAATGTATGTTGTTTAACTTACACATTTGTGTATGAACTATTTTGTATATGATTGTATGAATCTTGTTGAATTCGTGTTGTTGGTTTAACCCGTCACTTTGGATTGTGGATTATTTTGATTTCCAGCTTGTGATGTCATTCATCTCGTGTGTTCCTTTCAGGCTGCGTACTATTACATGCTTATAAGGGGCACACTTCCTTTTCCTGCTCCATGTGTTAGAACCCCCATGCATCTCACTTGACTCACTGCATGGTCATACACTTTTGTCTGACAAATATATCACACTTACCTCTATGCACTATCGCAGTCAAGGCATAGCTTTACTACCCACTGCTGGGACTTCTACTCCAGCAGTTTAAGGCCTAGTTGGGACTTCTTACCGAGGAGATCCCCTGACATGTTGTCAGGTTTAGCACCATCAACAAAAGCCTTTAGCTTGACCACCAGTGATGGCTTGGCCCAAAACTAACTTGTGTTGTGAGTGGGGCTATTATGGAACTCACACCATTTCCCCGTGTCCTTCTTTATGGTGTTTTTCTTTTCTTACGGCATCGCCGAGTTTTCCTAGGTCACCTCGCCTTGGCTTTGTCCTTTTTTTGTGGGTAGGGGACACCATTCCCTTGCTTCAAATTCATAGATTAAATGTCTAGTTTCTTCTGTTTATATTTCTACTTGATCAAATGGTATACTTGTGTAGACAATCGCGGAACTTGAGTACCAAATTCAGCTCAGAATCATTGATACCCAACCTCGTACGAAGGGTATAAAAAATATTTTTGAACCTTGGCACATCCTGGTCCCTTCCCTATCACAACATGGTCCACTTTATGTGTTTATATTCATAGCTCTTGACATGGTAATACTTCTCCTTGATGGCATCTTAGAAATAATTCTAAGTTGGTGTGGTAAAGAATAGTGAGGGTTCACTCTCGTCTCTCTTATTCTAGTATGTTTCCCAATCTTCCTTGATGTGGGGGGCAAGTTTGAGGAGTGAAAAACTAATATTTTCTCGTTTGGAAACTTCATGAACTGAGAAATATTATTCTAGTAGATTTAACCATTTATATATGGCATCTACATCTATATGCTTCAAATATTGGGATGTCAAAATTAACTTGTACCTTAAAGGGAGTGGTGCCTCCAGAGTGGCTGCTGGAGGAAGATGCATCGACTGTGGGTAGCTATCGAAGGTTCTGGGAAAAGTTGTCTATCATCATGTTCATTTTTTGCTTAAGTGCTTCTTCAATCAATATCTTGAAAGGACTCCTTCTCCCTAACCTTTCTTTTCTTCCTCCATGGGAGGTCATCGAGGTTCATGAGGATGGTCTTGCAAAGGTTCAACCAGTTCGAACGCTAACTCCTTATACCCTGACCTTGTCAAGGACATGAAATGAAAATAGAGAAAGAGAAAAAAAATCAAATACCATTGATTCAAACTTAAATATGAATGAAAAATATATAGATATAGCCACAAATACAGATATGCAACATAAATAACACTTCATTTTATTAATATCAAATAATTGAAATATGCATACAAACATAATGGAAATAAAATATCTCAGGCGATGTAGCTTATCGGTGAGAAGAAATGTGGCGGCCACATGCCTCTGAACTATGTTACAATGAGGTTCAAGGGAATTTTTATTATTGAACAACAAGGGAAAGCCATAAACAACCAAAATCCTATCCCGAGGAGTTGGAATGCCAAGAGTTTGTGGGCCCTGTTGGGGTTAGTTGGGAAACCAACTTCCCATCGTCGTAACTTGGTCATATTATCTATGTTTGGTGTGTACAATACCTTGTTGGAAATATCTCTAGGAGTAATACAAAATTTTTGGCAAGCCCATAACCTACTGCAAACTCCAAAAACATGTCGTTTAGGGGGTCAAACTACTTAGGAAGTTCAGGACCCAAAAAATGAATAAAAATAGTAAATGATGTTATAAACTAGGACACTGATGAAACCAACTGGAGGTTTAGTTAGAATAGGTGGGTGGCCACCAATATCCACATGGATAAGTCCTCCCTGCTTAGCAAGAAATTTTCCCCATTGTGTTCAGAGCCTCCATGTGTTGAGGAAATTTCTGTTGAACTTGGTCCCTGGTGAAGCACTTGCGCTGGTGAAGGAGTTGGCCTACTTTGGCAGCTTGATATAGATATATCCTTTGTTGGCGAGTGTTGTTGATCTAAATTTCCATGATTTGATTATTTATGGCCTGATACATACATTCTTGGTTTAACTCTGTTGGTGTGAGTTGTTCTGGATTGTCAAATGTGTCAAGTAATGGTGGAAAGTATGATCGAAGGCGGTCCACATTAAGCACTGAGTGTAGGCCAAGGAGTGGTGGAATGTTGAATTCGAAATAATTGTACCCTACAGACTTGGTGATAACGTATGACCCATATCAGTGTGACCGAAGCTTGCAGTGGGGCCCAACGAGGCACTCCTACAAATATAGCCAAACTTTGTCGCACTCTTGGAACTTTTGTGGCACCTGATGTTGATCATGTCATTTCTTGTACTTAGCATTGGATTTTTCGAATATGTCATGGACATGCTGGCGGATGTGTTAGATGTGATAAATGAAGTTGTTATCCATGTCAACTTCAGACTGGACATTGGATGAATCTACCTAAGTAGCTGCAAATGGTATGGCTACATCAATGGGACATAGTGGCTAGAATCCCAACCCTACTTGAAAGGGGCTTTGTCCAGTTGAGCTATGGGGAGCTTTGTTGTAGATATGTTTGATATAGGGAAGGCTTTCATCCCATGTGCATGGATACTTCGAGTTGTACATGAACAAAAGGTGTACGATCATCCTGTTGACAACCTATGTTTGGACATCAGTTTGGGGGTGGAAAGCCATGGATTTATTGAGCATTTTATCCACTATCGACCAGAGACTTGACCAAAATTTACATAGGAAACTTTTATCCCAATCTGAAATAATAGACTGTGTGATCCCAAAGTGTACCAAAACTCGTTTAAAGAAGAGCTTATCATTTTCTTCTACTGTGATACTCTTCTTGCAAGCCGTCATAATTACCATCTTAGAGAATCTGCACACGACCACAAAAATGCGGTTGTTGCCATGATTAGTAGAAGGGAGGCCCAAAATGTAATCCATGGAGATGGATTCCCAAGGTTAGGTAGGATTAGCCAGAGGAGTATATAGGCCTTGCTTCTTGATGGTCAATTTGGAAAGGGTGCAGGCAATGCATGATCTGATGTACTTCCCAACATGATGTCAAAGGTTTGACTAATAAAAATACTTATGCAACACTGCCACTATTGTTTCTACTCCTAAGTGTCCAATGAACCAATTGTAGTGTGCATCCCAAATCATCTTGGCACACTCGCTTGAAGGAACATAGAGGTGTCCTAAGTGACATAATAATGTATCCCATAGGTGAAATTTGAAACTTGTTTTCATTCTAGGACTATTTGGTTTATGTTGCCAAATTCTATATTGCACTTATATAGATGAAGCAACTCGAAGTCTCGTGGCTTCAAGAGTTGAGCACAGTGGTCAGCACCATGACTGATGGTCGGTTGAGGTAGTTTGCAACATCAAATGGACTAGTTCAGATGATGATCATTCAGCAACTTCCCTTGTGTTGTATGAACTGTAGGGGTTAGTGGTCTATGTGGATGACCATTTCCTTCCCCATAATCAAATGCTTCCATTGGCAGAAGAGGTTCATAATTTAATACATCCATTTTTCATAGGTGTAATACTTTTAGATTGTGTCTGAAAATGTCTCATTGTGATATACCATTGGATGCACCTATTGAGTAAAAGCTGCACCAAGAGCATAGTCGGAAGAATCTGTCTCAATCTCAATGGTTGCTGCAGGTCTGGTAATGTGAGCACTGGTGTAGAGTAGAGGTGATGCTTCAACTCAGAAAACACCTTCTGTTGGGATTCAGACCAAAATAATTTTTCTTTCACTCTGTCGTTGGTGACTTGACCGAAAGTCCAAGTGATATGAGAGAACCACAACGTGAACCTGCGGTAGAAATTAGCAAGACCAAAAACGTTTCGGAGCTTTGTTAGAGTGGTTGGGGATGGCCATTCCCGAATGACTTGTATCTTGTCTAGGTCCATATGCACACAACGCTCATCAATGATGTACCAAAGATAATGGGCGTGGGTCATACCAAAAGTGTATTTCTCCAAATTGGCACACAACTTTTGTTTTTGCAATGTTTAGAGGACCTACTGAATATGGTAGAGGTTCTCTTCACAACTCTCGCTGAAGATCAAGGTGTCATCCAAATATACCACCATGAATGAGTTCATGAAGGGTCACAATATGTCATCCATCAACCTCCAAAGGTTGCTGGAGAATTTTTCAACTAGAATGGCATGACCAACTGTTTGTAAAGACCCTCCTTAGATTTGAAGGAAATATTCAACACATCAAAGGGTTCGATTGGTACTTTGTGATCTACCCAGACTTCAATTCAATATTGTTGAAATATTTGGCCCCCTTGAGTTGGTCGAGAAGCTCATAAATCTGTAGTATTGGAAACCTATTCTAGATAGTGATCTTGTGTAGCACTCGATAGTCAATACAGATTCTCCAGTTCCCATCCTTCTTCTATAGAAAAATGATCGAGCTCCCAAAAGGTGATGAACTTGGCATGCTATGCCATTTCTACAACAACTCTTAAATATGCCTATTGATTTCATCGTTATCCATAATAGAGCATCGATATATCGATCCATTGTGAAGCAATGCACCTGTGGTTATATCAATGGAATGCTTGACCTAATAGTGTAGAGGTACTCCTGTGGGTGAGGCGAATATGTCCTTGTACTCCTTGACCACCTCGTCCATCTGTTGTGACCATGCAAAGGAGCCCTTTATAGAAGATGTGGTCACAATCTTCTTCTTTCCTTGAGGGTGAATCATAAGGAAAATAGATTTCCCGATCTAGGAAATTATCTTACTACATTGTTTCACAGTGATCAAAGAGATGGTGGTAGATGGTGCTACCTCTGTTATCTTGTACAACTTATTTCCCAAAGTAATAATAATAGTGTGGTGCCTAGAATGATACAAAACATGTCACTTCCACAAGTATGGTTGTCCTAATAATACATCAAAAAATTCAAGAGGAGAAACATCACACAATACCTCATCTGTGAAGGGATTGATGTTGTAAGGAAGGAAAAACTGTTGGCTGACACAAAGACCTCGCCGTTAGTGAAGCCACTCAATGGTGTATGATTGCGGGTCTCTTGTGGTCATTAGGCCCAAATGCTTCATGACCTCTGCTGAAATGAGGTTCGGTTGGCTCCCACTATCAACAATGAAATGCAATGGAGAACCCTTTACCCACATGTATGAGTGAAAGAGACGCTCCCACTGCTCTGGATCTTCGGGCTCATTCTTCTGTATCATGTTGGTGGCAATGGTGGAACTGGGCTTCGCATCAATAATTTTCTTCCCTTATTCGTTCCCCTTTTCAACTTTTGACTCAGAGTCGAAACATTGGCCACCAGTGACTGCTTGGCCCGAAACTCACTTGTGTTGTGAGTAGGGCTCTTATGGTACTGACACCACTTCCCCATGAAATTCTTTGTATTCATTGTGTTGTTCTTCATTATGGATTTGGAGGGTTGTTCGGGATTTCCCAGTCATGGCTTTGTCCTTTGTTCTGTAGCTTGGGGGCGCCTTTACCTTGCTTCTAATTCATAGATCCAAAGTCTTGCTTCTTTTGTTTAAATCTCTACTCGATCTTAATAGTGTGTCAATAAGAAGCGTCGAGTGAGGGGATGCCTATAATTCCATATCATCCTAGATTTACTTGTGTAGATAATCATGGAACTGGAGTACCAAATTCTTCTTAGAATCCCTGATACCTAGTTTCATGCGAAGGGTATGAAAAATATTTGTGAAATATGGCACATCTTGGTCCCTTCCCTGCCACTACGTGGTCCAACTTATGTATTTATCTTCATAGCTCCCAATGGGGTAATACTTCTCCTTAATAGCAGCTTGGAAATAATTCCAAGTGGGTATGGATGAGAATAGTGAGGGTTCACTCTTGACCCTCTTCTCTCAATAGGTTTCCCACCAGTCCTTGACTTGGGGGGTCGCTTTGAGGAGTGCAAAAGAAATCTTTTCCCAATTGGAAAAGTTATGAATTGAGAAATATCCTTCAAGGAAATTTAACAATTTATCTATGGAATCCGCATCTATCTAAAATTCAAATAAAGGGATGTCAAAGTTAACTTGTACCTTAAAGGGAATGGCACCTCCAGAGTGACTATTGGAGGAAGATGAGTCACTTGTGGTTAGCCACTGAAGGATCTGGATGAAGTTGTGCATCATCAAGTTCCTTTTTCGCTCAAGGATTCTTCAAGAACTATTTTGAAAGGATATCCTTATCCCCCATATTTGTTTTCTTCTCCCATGAGGGGCCTTCAGGGTTTGTGAGTTTGGTCTTGCAACTAGTTCGAGCCCTAACTCCTTATATCTTGACCCGTCGGGAACATGTAAAGGAAAATAAAGAAAGAGTAGAATGCTCTAACACCATTGATACAAAATTAAATAGGAATGCAACAAAATATAGATACAACCACCAATACAGAGATGCAACAAAAATGACACTTCATTTCATTAATATCAAAGAACTGAAATATGCTTACAAACATAATGGCATTAAATTAGCTTAGGCAAAGGTAGATTATCTATGAGAAGATATGTGGAGGCTACATGCCTTTGAACTATGTTAAAATGATGCTCAAGGGCCTTTTATTATTGAATAATAAGGGGAAACCATAAACAACCAAAACCCTAACCCCAGGAGATGGAACACTAAGCGTTTTTGGGCGCCGTTGGCGTTAGTTGGGCAACCAACTTCCTAGTGTTGTAAATTGGTCATATTATCACTATTTGGGACATATGATGCCTAATTAGAAATATCTCCTCGACGAATACAATGTTTTTGGTAGGAATTTCCCTATGGATAGGAGCTTGCTGCGAACCCCCAAAAATGTTGTTTATGGGATCAAAACTGCTCAGGAAGTTAAGGACCCGAAAAACTGCTAAAAATAGTAAATGGTACTATAAACAAGGAATTTGATGAAATGGATTGGAAGTATAGGTGGGATATGTGGGTGGCCACCAATATCCACCTGGATAAGTCTTCCTTCCTAGGAATTAATGGTCCCCATTCTGTGCAGAGCCTCCATGAGGTGAGGAAATTTCTGTTGAACTTGGTCCCTAGTGAACCACTTGCACTCGGGAAGGATTTGGACTGCTTTGACAACTCGATATAGTTGGATCCTCTATTGGCGAGTCTTCTTGATATATATGTCCATGATTTGATTAGTTGTGGCCTATTGTATGCAGTCAGAGTTTAACTCTGATGGTGTGAATTGGTCCACAATATCGAATGTGTCTAGTAATGATGGAAACTATGGATGAACGCGGTCCACATTGATCACTAGGTGCAAGCCAAGGAACGATGTAATGTTGAGCTTGAAAGAATTGTCCCTTAAAACCTTGGTGATGGTGTAAAACCCATATCGGAGTGACCAAAACTTTAAGTGGGGCCCAACGAGGCGCTCCTTCTGCAAATGTAGCCAAAATTTGTCTCCCACTTGGAACTCGTGTGGCACTCGATGTTGATCATGTCGCTGCTTGTACCTAGAATTGGCTTTGTCTAATATGTCATGGACCTACTGGAAGATGTCTTGGATTCATTTAATTAAGTTGTTAGCCTTGTCAGCTTCAGACTGGACATGGGCTGAATCTGCTTGAGTAGTTGTAAATGGTATGGCCACATCAATGGTACATAGTGGCTGGAATCCCAACCCCAACAAAAAGGGGATGTGTCTAGTTGAGCTATGGAGAGCTCTATTGTAGCCATGCAAGGCATAGGGGAGTCTTTCATCCAGTGTGCATGGATTCTTCGAGTTGTACATGTGCAGAATGTGTATGATCATCCTGTTGACGACCTCTGTTTGGCCATTAGTTTGGGGGTTGAAAGTTGTTAACTTAGTGAGCTTGGTATCGAGCATCAACTAGATATTTGACCAAAACGTACATAGGAACCTACTATCCCAATATGAGATAATTGAATGTGGGATCCCAAAGTGTACCCACACTCATTCAAAGAAGAGCTTAATCGTGGCTTTTTCTATGATACACTTCTTACAGACCGCCAGAATGGCCATCTTAGAGAATCTGTCGACGACCTCGAGAACACAGTCATTTTCATGCTTAGTATAATGGAGACCCGACATGTAATCCATGGAGATGGATTCCCAAGGTCAACTAGGAGTAGACATAGTTGTATATAGGCCTTACTTCTTGATGGTTGGTTTGGCGATGACGCAGGTAGTGTAGGATCTGATGTACTTCCCAACATCTTGTCGAAGGTTCGACCAATAAAAATGCTTTTGCAACACTACCACCATTTTCTCTACTTCGAAGTGTCCAATGACTCGACTGTAGTGCGCCTCCCAAATCATCTTGTAATGATCATTTGAAAGAACACATAGGTGTCCCAAGTGAAAACAGTGTATCTTAGAGGTGAAATTTGTTGGAAATACTGAGGGGGGGGTGAATCAGTATTCCTTAGAAATTAGCACTTTTAAATATTTTCAGAGCATTAGTTAATGTTCAATTATTATTAATGTTTATGCTATAATAACAACAAATAAAAGAACACAGTAGGCACAATATTTTTAGGTGGAAAACCCCCTCCAGTTAAAAAACCACTGAACGCTTTTCTAATAAATTCTTTAATCTTCAGCCCCAACAAATATGAAAACAACAACTTCTTAGAATTCTAGAATAGAATTAATCTCTAGCTCCCACTAGAAGGATTCCCCAATGCCCTAGTTTCTTTAGTAATCAACTGAATGGATGCCCCAACACCCTAGAGAGCCACAACTCACCCTAGCACCCCCATACCACCTTGAAGTGTTCACAGGACCTGACCTATAGGTGACTTTGTACACCTACCTAGCACCTCCCTACCACCCTATAATGACTAAAATAAGACAAAACTACAGATTCCCAAACCAGGAACAACAATCCATGATACAATAAGATGTACAATGATTTTTGTGTACTTGACCAAATACCCAATCACTCTATGACCTATAACCCAACCATGACATCATCCCAACAATGACTCGTATAGCTCCCAACACTGCCTCTTCGACTCTAGGTAGAATGAATCTTTCACAAATGAAAATTTTACAATCTTTACAATGATGACTCGTTTACAGATGACTCTTTTACAACTTTACAATGATGACTCTTTTACATCTTTACAATGATGACGCTTGGCCTGAACAATAGTTCATGATATATGGATGGTTGTCATGTCTTCAAGGATATCCTGCAGTGATGCTTCCTTTGATTTGATACTTCTGCTCTTGAATTCTTGCTTGAGGTTGTACTTGAATCTTCTTCTACCTACATAAAAAAATTTCTCGGCGAAACAAATCCCAAAACAAATCAAAATACCCTCCAACATTCCTCTACCTGCAAAACACATGTAAGTGCATAAGAATGAATAAATACAAATGAAAATTACAATGTGTACCTGAAGTGTGCTTATCACTTTTGTTGTTGATTGTTGCAGTAGTAGACAAAGACTCCCACTCTTGATATAGGCCTGGACTCTATGCAAGATTATATCCAAAATTTACCTAAAGATATATACAATAAAAACTGATGACAAACCCTAGATTTGTGATGGACGAAGTTCTAAGTACAACAACAAAGACCATTCCATCAACTATGACAAGATAAGTAACACGAAATTACAACATCATATAGATTTAGCAGGCTTGGTGTAGCATTAAGAATATGTAGCATCAAATGTGTAGTATCAAGAATAGAACATCTGAAATGTGGTATCAAAACTAACTGTGACATATAGAGAGATATAGATATAACTCAGACCTTGTATTGTTGGGTGTGGAGCCTGATTATCTTCTGTATTCAAAGGTATCGCCACATTGGACCCTAGTTTGAAATGGGGCGGCAATGCGGCCCATAAAATATTCGCTACAGGGGGGGTCCAGGGGGGGCGGCTACTACCTTCGGGGAGCCCCCCCCCTGGTGGGGGGTTTCAGGGGAAGCACCCCTAAAGCTAAGAATAGATGTAAAATTGCCTTGTAAAAGTATAGTAATTTCTAGTCAATCTGGGCCATTCATTAGGCAGAGATCTGACGGTAGAAGTTATGTTTAATTTATGGTTTTTTTCCCTAGAAGGAAACATCTCACTATATATGAGGGAATTGTATTACGTCTTTGTAGATCTGTATCCTGAGTGAGAAAGAGAGAGGAGATTGAGAGCGAAGAGGGTGTTACAACAGATCTGCTGTAGGTTGTATCTCTTCAGTTTGTTGGATAATATAAAAGGAAGGACTGGTTGTTTCTCCATGGATGTAGCCCAAACTAGGTGAACCATGTATATTTGTGTCTCTCTTGTTTTATGCGCTTTCTGTGTTTATATTTTCTGCAATATTTTATGTGTTCCATTGCTCTGTAATATATAATTTCCTAACATGTATATACTTATTTTTTCCTGAAAAAACATATGTTAGAGATAATACTCAAAATTCAAATGTAAACACTAATCATACATACCTTGCTATAGGAGACTTACCCTTGGCTGTTGATGTGTGGTCCTTACTGTTGTGATCCTTGAAAGCATGATTTTTTTGCCTTATAGGAGCTTGATATTGAATATGTTGTATCTACGTAATTTCAGATCTCCAAGATCTGAAATTGCATCCTATGGTAGGCCTCTGAGACCTATTTCCAACCCAACAGGTTTGATCAAGATTGGATTCTTCAAGAAACAGTTATGCCCAATCTCCCACGATGACTTGATTATAGATTGGTTCAGTAGAGCAAACATATACGAAGTGCCACATGTCACTGTTGCGACTTTCAGCCCTGAAAACGATACCGAACAAGCTACAGTCCATCCTCTTTCTATCACAATTTATGAAATTTGAATCCAATTATCAGAGAGCAAGTTGTGAGGATTTTCCCAATGTCACCTATTTGACATGGAATTCAAGATCCTGCAAAAACCTTCACTTCCTTAGATCATATCTCAGAAAATATAGCGAACCAAGATCTTCAATTTGGTCATGAGGTTCATCACGATTTTGGATCAAATGGATTTTAATTTAGGCTTCTGAAGCATCACATAATTTTTTTATAGTGAAAATTCCATGATGACATGTTTGAAACGACAAAATCCCTACTAGAGGAGGATATGAGGGTCACTATTTATATGAATGTCTTGAGTTGAGAGGGTCGTCAACAAGTGAATGTTGGAGGGATTTTAGGAGCAATTTTTTTATTATTATTAATTATTGACTATTCAACTACCATGACCAATTATGAGTGCCATGCCACAACCCCATAGGGTTTTAGCCCACTAACTGGGGTTACTAACTTCAAACACGAATATCTCTCAAACAATGAAGAATTACGTGGCATGCCATATATCAACGGAAACATCTCAATGAGTAGAATACATGTAATAGATCCTTGACTCACAATAGAGTAGTTTTTCAAGTCAAAATGGCCATGCAATATCAGGGTAGCCCCTGGTGCTGCTTGGGTTATCAATGATAACCACTCATCAACAATCTCCCCCTTCAACATTGATGGAAACACAAGTACTCCCCCTGCGATCATGATGCCTCTTCCTACTTCCTTCTCTCCTCCTTTGCCATCAATGGAAAAGGGTAACTCCCCTAAACAAACTGTCATCTTGCAGACCTATACACCTCCACTCCCCCTTTCTACTTAGTTAGATAAGAGAAAGATTCTAATGAGAACTTGGGAGAATCCCAAGATTTTGGTGAAGATACTAAAATTCTTCACAAGGTAATGGTTTGGTAAATATGTCAACAATTTGTTCCTTTGTACAAACATATTCAAGCTTGATATTATTTTCAGTGACCTTCTCTCTAATGAAATGATATCTGACTAGAATGTTCTTTGTTTTGGAATGGATCACATGAATTTTGGAGATACTAATGGCACTGGTGTTATCGCAGAATATGGGAGTAGGCACATAAAAATGAACTTGAAGATCTTGCAAAGTTTACTTCATTGAGAGAAATTGAGTACAACAAGTTGTTGCCACGATGTATTCTAATTCGACTATGGATAACAAGATTGAAGACTACTTTTTACTTAACTATGAGACAAGGAAACCACCTAGGTAGAATGTTGCTCCACTGGTAATCTTATGATCATCAACATTTCCTATCCAATCTCCATCTGTATAAGCTTGTCCAGATGAATATATCATTTCCTTTGGGATACCAGAGACCATATTCCATTGTGCCCTTAAGATATCAAAGAATTATTTTGATGACCATGATATGAGATTCTTTTGGTGCTGCTCGGAATTGTGCTACTTGTCCAACTACATACATCACATCTAGCCATGAGGCTGTCACATGTAGGATACTACCAATCATGGATCTATACAACCTTTGGTCTACATCCGTTGACAAACATTCTTATAACATGTTACCATGGATGTAAGGGTAGGCTTGCAATCTTCCATCTTGAATTTCTTGAGAATTTCCTTGATCTACTGATTTGATATATGAATATTCCTTTATCCTGTTGAGATATCTCGATAATCGTTAGATTATCTTGATCCACTTTCACACAGAGATTTCTTGTCAATGCTTCCTTTCTTGAATCTGTAATAGTTCAACTATTCTTCTCCCCTTGAAAATGTAATGAAACTTCCATCTTGTTCAAACTACCTATCTGTCAATCATAGACTTGTGTCATATACTGTTACATAGACTCCTCATCTTCAAATTTCTAGGAGTTGATAAGCTAAATTGTTCATAATAGTGTGTCATTTAATGGACTACCTTGACTTCAGTCATTAACCAAAGCAACTACTCATTCCTCACAATCCATTACAAATCATGAAAGCATAACTGTTGGGACCTTATTGCCTTCTTACTTTTCTTTCTCATCTTGTACTTGTTCATCCTATACCTGTTTTCCTTTCCAAACCTTCTTATTCTCATCGTCAAGATTTTCATTCATGGTTGATTCCAAATTGTACCTGTAGTTATAAGCTATGTGTCCATAGTTATGAAATATTTAAAATTCGACGTTATTCATAGAAGCTTTCATTTGGTGTTTATCTCTTGATCGTACAAATTTGCTTCTAGGGTTTTGCCGATAATAGTTGTACCTATTTGGAACTTCACAATCCCTAGCCATATGTCCAAAATTGTTACATTTGTAACATTCGACATCATCTCTCAAATGAACAAAATTTTTGATATTATGCTGAGTTCTAGAATATCCATTTCTGAAGGATCTTCTAGAATTATATTCATTCCAAACATATATGCGACATTTTGCAGCTCTATGTCAAAACCTTCCACATGAATAACAATGACCATAAAAGATAGGTTGGTACTTGGGAGGAAATCCTCTTCTAGGAATTGTCTTCTAAGGTTCTTCCTGCGAGTCTTGATCTCTTGATTTAGCTGAGAGATCTATCTGCTTGGTACATTTTTCCTAACCATCCTCTTTAATTGTCATAGAAGGACTCGACTAATTTTCAAAATTTTCTTTGTAACCAAGACTAGCCTTTTCGTTGTATGAGCATTGGTTGCTGATGAGTTCGTCCAAAGTATTTGAACTGTTGGCATAGTTTTGAAAAGTTTTTCCATATTTTACGTAGAGAAACTATTTTAGCTTCCAATGCTTCTCTTTCCTTATTGTTTTCCTTCAATTATTTCCTGAGAGATTCTTCAATTCGCTTGTATTCTTCAACCTTGACTTTAAGGTTGAGGACCTTTTCTTTTCATGTATTCAATTCATCTTCAAGATTGTTGACATGCTTCTTCTCGACTTTGATCTCTTTGATAACCCTGATCACTTCTTTTTGAAATTCAACCTCGGTCATTTCTTCTTCTTTGTCTCGTTCTTCACCAGGTGCCTCTTGCTTATTGTGCTTGGCCATAAACACTATCTTTCATTGAATTCTTCTTTGTTAACACTGTCTTCTTCGGATGAGGAACTATCTTCTTTGGTGAAGAAGCTTTTCTTAAACCATTTCTTCTTTCCTTTCTTGTTGAACTTCCTAGGAAATTTCTTTCCATCCGTAAAAACCTCATGTTTGTGAGAACATTTGGCTGCAAAATTCCCAACCTCACCACAGTCAAAACATATTCATGGAAGTTTACCTTTCAATTTTCCCATACATGTTCTCATTTTTCGCGTGAAGTAGGTGAATTATTTATCTGAGATTTCTTCTTCCTCTTCTTCCTTTCCTTCATCCTTACAACTGCTTCTTGATGGTTGGTTTGGAAATGACATAGGTAGTGGAGGATCTAATGTACTTCCCAACATCTTATCAAAGGTTCTACCAACAAAAATACTTCTGCAACACTACCACTATTTTCTCTACTCCAAAGTATCTAATGAATCGACTATAGTGCGCCTCCAAAATAAACTTGGAACTCTCACTTGAAGGAACACATAGGTGTCCCAAGTGATATAACAGTGTATCCTAGAGGTGAAAGTTTTGAACTTTCTTGCCTTCTAGGAGTGTCTACTATGTGTTGCCGAATTCTGAATCGCTCTTACAAAAATGCATCCACGGTGAAGTCCCGTGCTCAAAAGAGTCGAGCACAGTGGTCAACACCATGAATGATGGTTGGCTGAGGTAGTTTGAAACTTTATTGGTTCTATACTTCAATACTTAATGGTCAAATGGAACTATTGTAGGTATGTGGACCATTTATGATGTCCATCGTTATACAACTTCCCTTGTGTCTCTATGAATTATAGGGGGTGTTGTTCTATGTGGATGACCGTTTCCTTTCCTAGAATGTAATACTTCCATTTTCGGTAGGCCTGCACTATGGAATACATCCCTTTGTAATAGTTGGGATACTTTCAGACTGTGTTTGAAAGCATCTCAATGTGATACGCTGCTAGATACCCATGCTAGTAAGAACTGCACTAATAACATAGTTCGAGGCATTTGGCTCAATCTCAAATGGTTGTTTCAGGTCTAGTAATGTGAGAACTGGTGAAAATCATAGGTAATTCTTCAACTCAGAAAACACCTTCTGTTTACATTACTCAAAGGCCAAGTGATATGAGAGAACCCCAACATGAACCTATGGCAGAAATTGGCAAGACCTAAAAAGCTGCAGAGCTCTCTTAGAGTGGTTGGGGGTGGCCAATATCAAATGGCTTATATCTTGGATGCGTCCACATGCACAACTTGCTCATCAATGATGTACCCAACTTGGGTCATACCAAAAGTGATTTATCCAAATTGGCATACAACTTGTGTTGTCACAGTGTTTGGAGGACTTATCGAATATGGTGGAGGTTATCTTCCCAACTCTAGATGAAGATCAAGATGTCAACCAAATACACCACAACGAATGAGTTGGTGAAGGGTAAAAAGATGTCTTCCATCAAACTCATGAAGGTTGTAGGGGCATTCGTCGACTCGAAAGGCATGACTAGACATTCAAAAAGGCCTCATATTTGAAGGTTGTCTTGCACACATCGTATGGTTTGATTGGTACTTGGTGATACTTGGACTTCAAGTCAATCTTGCTAAAATAGTTCAGCCCCTTGATTTGGTCTAGAAAGTCATCAATCCATGGAATTAGATTCCTATTCCAAACATTGATCTTGTTCAGCCCTCGATAGTCAATACAGAGTCTCCAGGTTTGATCCTTCTTTTCTACCAACATGATTGAGTTCCCATAGGGTGATGAACTTGGCCTGATGTGGCCTTTCTACAACAACTCCTAAATATACGCCTTGATTCATCATTCTCCATAATAGAGTGTCGATGGATCGGTCCATTGGGTAGCGACGCACCTAGGGTCAGATAAATGGAGTTCTTGACTTGGCAGTGTAGAGGTTCTCTTGTGGCTGAGATGAAGATGTCCCTATACTCCTCCACAACGTTGTCCATCTGCTGCTTCCACGCAGAGGAGCATCGCCTAAAGTCTATGGCCACAATATTATTCTTTCCTTAAGGGTGAACCATAAGGAAAAAAAATTGGTTTGGGACATGATCTTACTGCATTACTTTGCAGTGATTACATAGATGGTGGTAGGCAGTGCTACCTCTGGTATCCGTTACAACTTATTGCCAAAATTAATAATAAAAAGTGTGGGGCCTAGAATAATAATTATCCTAACGCTTTGACATGTATGGTTTTCCTAATAATACATCATAAACGCAAGGAGGAGAAACATCACACAGTACCTCATTTATGAAGGGCTTCATGTTGTCGGGAAAGTTGCACTATTGGGTGAAACAAAGATCTTGTCCTTGGTGAAGCCACCCGATGGTGTATAATTGAGGATGTTTTATGATCAATAGGCCAAACCACCTCATGACCTCTATGAAAATGAGGTTATTTTGGCTCCCATTGTCGACATGAAATTCAGCGGAGAACCCTTCACCCACATCTATGACTGTGTTGATGCCTCTAAAATCTTAGCACCAACATTGGGGATAACCAACCAGTCTAGACCTTAGTGGCTCCTTTTCTGTTTGGTGTGGTGGCTCCAACTGGATATTATGGGACCAATTTCCCATATAATGAATGGTTTGATGGATGATTGTTTTATAATGTATAATAAAGATGATAAGTGCTTTAACCTATAACTCAAAAATATACAAATATACTCTTCTAACCCGGGTAATGTACTAACAATGTGATTTCTGATTATTTCTAATAGACAAATAGTCATATAGATGAATTACTTATCGATAGAAAGATGCATTCATAGATAATGATTACTTGGTTTAAGAAATTAAACAAAGTAATTATTAATAAAACATATCACATGCATAACAATGTATATCACTGACATATATCTTTAAAGTATAATAATTCTAAATCTTAAGAAATGACATCATAGAGAATTATTTGAAAAGCATACATACATCGATAATAGCAACTTTTAAAAGGAATGCTTCATCACATAAGGAAACAAGACAAAAGAACAGTGACAGAAATACCTCATGCATTTGAGTCTTGCCAATGCAAATAACATTCCGATTCCACTTTATTATTTGAGAAAATTTCCAGGAGATACAAAAGTGCAGGTCTTGAAGAAGTTTCTTCACAAAAATGTAGAACCTTGATCCACTACTGATAAAATATATTTGGAAGTACAAAAGTGCAACTTCCCAAGTCAAATTTTATACAAATTGAGGACCCTTTCTTAAAAGACATGAAAGGGTTTAAATAATAAAATAAAAACTAACTATCAATAAAAATTGCTTTGAGCTGTTGAAACTGCAAACATAAAAATATGGGATTTGATTTATGAAAATATCAGTGCGATAGCCTTTTAACTAATTCATTGTATCTACTTCTCCTCTTTCACTCGTAGCTCACAAATTATGAGCATTTGTTGAATTTCCGGAGGATGACTCAGCCTAGAATGTAGTTGAGCTTTGTACGTAGCATCTGAAAGTTTGGGAACCTTGAGATTGACAATGTGTTACACTAAAAAATGTCACCATGACCATTTACAGTTAGGATGACTCTATCAACAGTCATGCTACCCTCTTAGGCAAGTCTTATGCCTCTGCTTTCCATGTCAAACTCAAAAAAGAGAGAAAGTCTTTCTAAATGTATTTATCTCTGGGGACGCAGGTTCTCTCAACCTTACCCGGGGACGCACCCAATGTTCACAAAAGCTGCGTCTTTGGACGCTCTGTATGTAAAGGTGCAGGTGTGTCCCCCTAAAAAGGTTAAAATGCGCAAGTTTCATCTTTAAAAAGTCACTTGTGGTTATTTCTAGAGCATTCTAGAAGGTTGTTCGACGTGTATTGAGCGCCTCCAGATGGTTCATGCACTCCTACCAAAGAGGAACTTATCCCATCAATAAGGGAGCTATCCCATCCAAAGAGGGGATTATCCCATTGATGGTGGACCTGATTAACTTCCTTTTGAGCACTATAAGTACAGGCATTGGGCCAGAAGGAGGGGGGGTTGAAAGCTATACATTTCTAAGGGTAAATGCTGCAGGAATTAGGACTCCCATTTAGAAGCTTGTGAGGAGAGATTGCCATCTTTGCTTGTTCTATTTGGAAGTGGGTGAGCTTTGTCAAAGTAAAGGAAGACTCTTGTGGACCCTGGAAGGAGCTTGCACAACACCAAGGCTCAGGTTGTAATGGTTCCTTTTGATTACCTTTAATGCAAATTAGTCCATTCTTCTCAATAACTTGTTGTTTATGAGTTATTTCATGTACTCCTTGGTCTATATGTTGAATATGCTTTGTTCTATGTTATAATCAGGTGCTATTTAATGGTTTGACTGTTGGTGATTGCAGGTTTTGGAGAAAAGGAGGAGCTCATCCAGATCAACAAAGCTTGGACTTCTACAACAGCGTTTGGACAAAGGTAAGAACAAAACACTTGATTTCTCATATCATAATGCATGTTTAGAGAAGGATAGCTCTAGTTTGTTTTGTTTGTCATTAGAATGTCTTAGACTTCTAGGAAGGTCGGTTGTGTCCGCACTATTGACTGATTCCGTGTGACAAAATGGCGACTCCGCTGGGGATTCCATTGATGTGAATGTCTTTTCCTTTGTATGCAACTTTGATCTGAGAAAAGTCATTTATTTTCTGGCTTTTGGCTCTGTGACTTTGTTTTTGGGTGGGTTAGCTTAGGGTTAGATTCATTTTAGTTTTTCTTGAATTTTCCAGTAGGACGCACCCTCTGAGTATTGCACAGTGCGTCCCTGGACGCACTGTCGCTGTGTGCACAGAGCGGGCCCGCACCTGGCTTAACCAGTTGCCTGCGTCCCCTGCTAAAATTTAAGAAAATTCCATTTTTTGCATGTTTTCTCTTAGATTTTGCTTTTTCTTAGTTTTTACTGCCCAGATCCATTAGTCTCCTGTCAGAAATCTTCACCTAAGCTTGTTTCATTGGCATTCCTACTCTAAGCTTTCATCAATTGGGTGTTTTGAGTCTCTTTCTTGAGAAATTCTTGATTTGATTTCCTTTGGTCATTACTTGGAGGTTTCTCTCAGTCCTTTCACAATTTTGCATCTTTTTGCAAAAAAATTTCCCCCTCATTCGCCGGGGGGGGGGCTAAATTGTGTATGAGTGTTAATCGCCTTTGAGTGTTTTTATTTTTGATCCATGGAACTCTCACCCAATTTTCTCAATTTGCACTTGATTGGTTCTTAGATTACATTAGAATCGTCTTGTGTTTGAGAATTCTCTTGCATAGATCACATTTGCATAATTACAATTCTCATTTTCAGAATATGAATGAAAAATGTGCATAGATTACATTTGCATACTTTTAAGTGAATTGTGCTTAGATTACCATTGCATAGTTTACATTCTGAAAAATCAATCGTAGAGTTAGATCAGCTTTCTTTGATTTGAATTTACACAAAAATAAAAATAAAAATGGTTTGGAATTGATTTGCATTGGTTTTTCTTGATAAAATTAGTGCATTAGAGAATTTGTTATATTTTCTCTTAGTGATCAATTTTTGCATTGTCGGAAGTGAATGGAAACTCTCTCCTTACTTTAGTTAAGATTCATCGAATTGAAAGGATTACATTATCATATTCGATTGCATTCAGTTGAGTCGGGTCATAACACCATTGGTTTCATATCCATTTACCCATTTGAGTAATAACAGCCTTAATAACACAGCGCTTAATTAAAATTCATCTAGTAATTTTTACATTTCTAGGGCTCTGAAACACAAATATAGCTTAGGCTAGTGTCTTGGAGTAGGAGAGTAATTAACTCTCCAAGACAGCAAAACCAAACAAGTATCTCATCTTGTGGTAGGATAAATCCAACTGTTTCATTTGTACTCTGGGAAAGCTCCTCTTAAAGGAGAAGCACGAGCTCGTGTCCGAACCAGTGAGGGGATCAATCCTCCCTCATTGGGAACGACGCCAGACACGCACGTATTACAAATGGTAAACCTCAGATTAACCATTGTCGAGGAGCCAGGGGTCACTTGTCGGTAAACCTTGGATTATTGTCAAGGAGCCGGCAAGGGGATTGAGCTTGATACTCTGCCCTTGCGTGCTGTCGGAGTGTAGACTGTTCCCCCAGGTGCATTTGTTGCTGTTGGTAACCTTAGTGACCATTATCTTTAGGGTTCTACCAAGGTGACGGTGGAGGGAAGATCCCACTGTACCTGGAGCAGACGTCGGCTAGACTCACTTGGATTTTCTGGGGGGTTCACTTCACTCGAGACGGCTAAAGTGGAGGAACTTAGTCCATTCTATTCATTAAGCAGGTTGTCGGGGTAACTGTTCCACCCACCACTTCTGTACTGAATTCGGCGATGTTGGGCTTCATCACCAACTAGTGTTTTCGGTCCGGAAGGCTACTGTTTGTGTATGGTTTGACTCCTAGATTTGATAGCGCGTGTTAATTTGTTTGTTTTTACTTTTAGAGACCATAGGTGTGAATTTTGAATTTTAATTGTTAGATGTGAATTGTGAATTGTTAATTTTAGTTATAAATTGTTAATAAAATTCACTGAAGTTGAATATAATGGCAAGTGTTCCGGAATTTACCAACCTAGGAACCCCTCCCAATGAGAATCCTAGCACTTTTCCTTACTTTGGAAATGTTGGTCCTCCTTATATGGCTACTTTGTCATTACCTGGATTTACAATAGGTTTGCCGATATGGTTATTTTCAACTTCGTTGGCCCAAAATACTCCAATTGTTCCATCTCAACCAAATGCTTCACCTCAACAGAGTTCACCATCTCAACATCACCAACCTTTTGTTGACCCTTTACCTTCTTCGCCCAATTTTTCTTCCTCCATTTCTTCCTCTTCGCCTGGTAAAAGCCTTGATGCTAGTAACCAGGAGGCTAAGAAGAAGAAGAAAGGGAAGAAGAAGAAGAAGAAGAAGCAAGATAAGAAAGAAGTCAACCAACCAACCATGGCTGTAAGTGTTAGTTGTGTTGAGGAAAATTCCGACATGCACCGTACACCCAAATACCCTTGCAAGCTTTGTAAGGGTGACCACTTCCTTGTCAATTGTCCTGGTATTCCAAAGGTCTTGGAAGTATGGTCAGAAAAATCTCATCAACTTTCCGTTGATCCATCAACCAGTGATAGTCAGGTTCCTGGGAAAAAGGGTAAAGTTAGGTTTCCTTGTAAGTTATGCAAAGGGAGTCATCAAACTCACATTTTCCCTCACATGGATGAAGCCTCAAAATTGTTGGAAAACCTTACTGTTCCACAGCAAGAATTTCCAACTGGTTACCGTAAACTTTCTCCCAACCTGTCGTCAACTGACGGAGTGGTCGATTCAATTTCACATACAGTCGATCACAATCTCCCATTGGAGAGTGAAACTCATGTCACTCAGGTTGATGATCCATTAGTTGATCAAGTGGTCGATTCAATTTCAAATTCGGTCGATCCCAATTTCCATTTAGAGAGTGAACTTCATACCACTCAGGTTCTTCTTGTTACATCAGATCCTTCTATGCCGGGGGGCATTTCACCTGTTTCTACAGAACCCCCTCCAAGCACTGAGGTCTTTTCCTTTGATTGGAATAGACTGACAGAACCTCGTCTTCCTTCCTCCATCCCTTTCCAAATCATTGTCAAGGCTTGTGGTAGGGACATACATCGCACTCAGGTAGATGAAGGTGCTTCTGTTAGTATTTTATCCTCAACTGTTTGGAAAGCTTTGGGTTCCCTCAGCTTGTGCCTATTACGCAGAATCTGAAAGCTTTTAACAGAACCATTAGTGAACCTTTAGGGATCCTTCCTAATTTCTCCATTACCTTGGAAGGTAAAACTGTGTATATTGATCTTATGGTAGTTCGAGGTCCCTTGGATTTCAATTTACTCCTTGGGCGAGACTATGTTTATGCAATGAAAGCTGTCATATCGACACTCTTTCGCGTGATGTCTTTCCCTCACAATGGCAGTATTGTGACTGTAGACCAGCTTTCGTTCCCTAGTCTTGTTTCAACTACCAATAATATGACACCCCTAAATGTTCCTGATTCCAAAGTGGTATCTACCCTGCCACGGGTTAATTATGTGGCAACCGGTCCCATGTTTTCAGTTACCGATGTAAGTGAGCCTCTCACTGTTGATTTAGATCCGGTAATTGACATGGAAAACTCTATGGGATTATTTGAACACGATGTTCTTATCCCTTTTGAGTCCCTTGACATGTGTTCCTTCCCGAGAACTATTCTTCCTTCTGATGAAGACCTCTTGGAAGCCATGATCAAGGTATGTCCATTGACATGTCTTTCTTCCAGTTGGAAGCCATGATCAGTGGACGAGGATAGTTTTTTCCTGTATCAACCTCGTTAAAAAATGAAACAGGCTAGCATGAGGATAGTTCTTTTACTGAGTCAACCTCATTAAAAAATGAATCAGGTAGATTTTAGGATGTGTAGGTAAATTGTAGAAAGTAGAGTTTTGAGGATAATTCTTGTTACTGAGTCAACCTCGTTAAAAAATGAATCAGGTTTTGGAGGACAATTCCTGTTATTGAGTCAACCTCGTCAAAAAATGAATCAGGTATGAGGATAGTTCTTTTCTTGTGTCAACCTCCTTAAAAATGAAACAACTCCCTTTTCAAGTTAAATATTGAAAGTAAACCTTCATTCCATCCATCTGGTTGAATGCAATGAAGCCTGGGGGGCATGTACCTCGTTTTGCATCATTAAACTGGGGGCATGCGAAGTTTTTGAGCATAGTTCCTTGTCTTGTGTCAAAGCTCGTTAAAAAATGAAACAAGGGTAGGTTAAGTAGGTAGATTGTAGAGTGTAGTTATGAGCATAGTTCCTTGTCTTGTGTCAAGCTCATTAAAAAATGAATCAAGGATTTTAGAGCATAGTTCCTTGTCTTGTGTCAAGCTCATTAAAAAATGAATCAAGGATTTTAGAGCATAGTTCCTTGTCTTGTGTCAAGCTCATTAAAAAATGAATCAAGGATTTTAGAGCATAGTTCCTTGTCTTGTGTCAAGCTCGTTAAAAAATGAATCAAGGTTTTTAGAGTAAAGTTTTTGTTAGGTAGATTGTAGAGAGTAGTTGTGAGCATAGTTCCTTATCTTGTGTCAAGCTCGTTTAAAAAATGAAACAACTCCCACAAGTCTTTCCAAGATCTTGAAAGTAAAGCTTCATTCCATCCGCCTCATTGAATGCAATGAAGCTTGGGGGGGCATGTACCTCGTTTTGCGTCATTATGCTAGGGGCATGTGAACTTATAACAAGCATAGTTTTTCGTTTCAAGCTTGCGTAAACATGAAACCAAATCCAAGAATAGTTCTTTTCCTGTGTCAAGCTCGTTAAAAAATGAAACAAATCCTCCTCTACTTGAGTCGAGAGATTGACTAGATCTCATAAATGTTAAGTATTTAGGTTAGTTATTTCAGTTTTTTGCATAATTTTCTTACAGTTTTAGGTCGAGTCTTTCAAATGATCTCGTAACTCAACCTTCATTTCATCCAACTGGTTGAATGAAATGGAGCTGGGGGGCATGCGCTCTAGCAGTTACGCTTAGGGGGCATCAAGCACAGTTTTCTCTCTGTTTCAAGCTTGTGAAAAAATGAAACTACTTTGAAGCATAGTTTTTATCTGTTTCAAGCTTTTGTAAAAATGAAACCTATCTCGAGTCAATTTCGGTTATTTTCAAGACTCGTTAAACTCATGAAAATCCCGAGATTATTTTGCTATCTTTCATTCTCGTAAAATAAATGAAAATTCCGAGTTCTTTCCGTCTTTTCCTGCTCGTAAATTAAATTGAAAGTCGGCCATATGAGTACATTTTTATCATTTTTTCGAACTCATTAAAACTTACGAAAAAATGAAAACCATGAGTACATTTTTATCATTTTTTCGAACTCGTTAAAACTTACGAAAAAGTGAAACCTTAGAGTCATCTTTAAGCCCTTTTCAGACTCTCAAAACATGAAAAGATTGCCGAGCATTTCTTTTACACTCGTTAAAACAAAATTAAAAGACAGTCCCCTTATAGCTCTTTTCTAACCGTAAAATCAGGAAACGATTGTCGGGTTTTTGTCGTTTCAAACTCGATACGGAAATAAAACGACGTGTCCTTGATCGCTTTTTACTTTTCAGGTCAGTGGCACTAATTATGAAAGTACTCCTTGGTCGCAAGATCAAGCGGTTCCCCCAGGTATATTATTTTATACTTTTTCGGGCTTGAGGGACACAAATCTACAAAAAGTTCAACTTGGAGTCTTCTTAAGTTTTTCAGACTCTCTAAAATTGAAAAACGCTGAGTTTCTCCTATACTGGGCTCATTAAACATTTCACAGTAAAGGACCTGTTCAATTACAAACAGGAACAAACCACTCCTTCCTAGGGTTCGAATCAAAACTAGGTTGGACTCATCCGAAGGATGAGCTTATAATCAATCATATGTTATCCTCCTCAAGCTTGTTAAAAATAAAGAGGTACTTGCCAGAAATGGTGGGGGAAAAGAGAGAAGAATGAGCCTATTTGTTACCTTTTGTCTCAGAAGAAACTTTATTACCACTCTTGAACACGACATTTTTTCATTCACCTGGGTTGGGAAATCCTTACCTCACAGTTGATCAAACCACTTTGAAAGTCTTTAAACGGGTTCCGGGGACTTTGATTCATCGAGCAGTCCATGTCAGAAGACTTCATTTCAATACTTGTAAGCATCTGTCTCGTGTTGACCATCCCTGAGTCAGTCCACAGCAACATTTCTTCAACTTGAACAATGATTTCGTGTTGCAGGCTTGCCTGCAACGAGTCGCTTTCTATCGACATCAGCACATTATCTAGAGAGATGACTTAGAGATCGTCAGTACCTTGAAGTCTGCATGCATCAATGGCAGGTTTCTCGCCTTTGACGTCAGTTTACATCATTGACTTTCAATCAAAGGATTTCGTGAAATGTTCGACATCAACTCATTCATTCACATCTCATGGATTGTACTGGGTACTTTGAGAACCGTTGACATTACTGGTGGTCTCTCACGCTTGTTAACAGTTTACATCATTGACTGGTAATCAAGTGGTTTCTACCATGTTCGACATCAACTCATTTATTCGCATGGCTAGAATCGTACCAATTCGAGAAGTAGAAATGAAGACCCTGGATCTAGTTTCTACCATCCAGGCTGCGAGGAGTTTTGTATTCATTATCTAAGTAGACTAATCACAAACAGATGGCTGCGCCCATACTGTGTCTACAAAAGTCTATGATTATGATGTACTGCAAGATCATTCCTGTATCAGAGTAGTTAGTCTGTTAGTTAAAGTTTTAATCTGAGTATGGGAATGCCTACCTCAGTGATGATATAATCTTATACATGTATTTTGTGTTGAAAATTGCAGGTTCTGACCAGGCTCTCCACGAGATAATCCTTGAAATGATAAAGCGCTTCACCCTTCCTAGATAATACAAAACCATAATCTATTTCAGGCTTCGCACTTTAGGGGGCAAGCTATTACACTAAAAAATGTCACCATGACCATTTACAGTTAGGATGACTCTATCAACAGTCATGCTACCCTCTTAGGCAAGTCTTATGCCTCTTCTTTCCATGTCAAACTCCAAAAAAGAGAGAAAGTCTTTCTAAATGTATTTATCTCTGGGGACGCAAGTTCTCTCAACCTTACCTGCGGGGACGCACCCAATGTTCACAAAAGCTGCGTCTTTGGACGCTCTGTATGTAAAGGTGCAGGTGCGTCCCCCTGAAAAGGTTAAAATGCGCAAGTTTCATCTTTAAAAAGTCACTTGTGGTTATTTCTAGAGCATTCTAGAAGGTTGTTCGACGTGTATTGAGCGCCTCCAGATGGTTCATGCACTCCTACCAAAGAGGAACTTATCCCATCAATAAGGGAGCTATCCCATCCAAAGAGGGGATTATCCCATTGATGATGGACCTGATTAACTTCCTTTTGAGCACTATAAGTACAGGCATTGGGCCAGAAGGAGGGGGGGTTGAAAGCTATACATTTCTAAGGGTAAATGCTGCAGGAATTAGGACTCCCATTTAGAAGCTTGTGAGGAGAGATTTCCATCTTTGCTTGTTCTATTTGGAAGTGGGTGAGCTTTGTCAAAGTAAAGGAAGACTCTTGTGGACCCTGGAAGGAGCTTGCACAACACCAAGGCTCAGGTTGTAATGGTTCCTTTTGATTACCTTTAATGCAAATTAGTCCATTCTTCTCAATAACTTGTTGTTTATGAGTTATTTCATGTACTCCTTGGTCTATATGTTGAATATGCTTTGTTCTATGTTATAATCAGGTGCTATTTAATGGTTTGACTGTTGGTGATTGCAGGTTTTGGAGAAAAGGAGGAGCTCATCCAGATCAACAAAGCTTGGACTTCTACAACAGCGTTTGGACAAAGGTAAGAACAAAACACTTGATTTCTCATATCATAATGCATGTTTAGAGAAGGATAGCTCTAGTTTGTTTTGTTTGTCATTAGAATGTCTTAGACTTCTAGGAAGGTCGGTTGTGTCCGCACTATTGACTGATTCCGTGTGACGGAAAGAGTCGATTGTGCGGACACAACCGACCTTCCTAGAAGTCTAAGACATTCTAATGACAAACAAAACAAACTAGAGCTATCCTTCTCTAAACATGCATTATGATATGAGAAATCAAGTGTTTTGTTCTTACCTTTGTCCAAACGCTGTTGTAGAAGTCCAAGCTTTGTTGATCTGGATGAGCTCCTCCTTTTCTCCAAAACCTGCAATCACCAACAGTCAAACCATTAAATAGCACCTGATTATAACATAGAACAAAGCATATTCAACATATAGACCAAGGAGTACATGAAATAACTCATAAACAACAAGTTATTGAGAAGAATGGACTAATTTCCATTAAAGGTAATCAAAAGGAACCATTACAACCTGAGCCTTGGTGTTGTGCAAGCTCCTTCCACGGTCCACAAGAGTCTTCCTTTACTTTGACAAAGCTCACCCACTTCCAAATAGAACAAGCAAAGATGGCAATCTCTCCTCACAAGCTTCTAAATGGGAGTCCTAATTCCTGCAGCATTTACCCTTAGAAATGTATAGCTTTCAACCCCCCCTCCTTCTGGCCCAATGCCTGTACTTATAGTGCTCAAAAGGAAGTTAATCAGGTCCACCATCAATGGGATAATCCCCTCTTTGGATGGGATAGCTCCCTTATTGATGGGATAAGTTCCTCTTTGGTAGGAGTGCATGAACCATCTGGAGGCGCTCAATACACGTCGAACAACCTTCTAGAATGCTCTAGAAATAACCACAAGTGACTTTTTAAAGATGAAACTTGCGCATTTTAACCTTTTCAGGGGGGCGCACCTGCACCTTTACATACAGAGCATCCAAAGACGCAGCTTTTGTGAACATTGGGTGCGTCCCCGCAGGTAAGGTTGAGAGAACCTGCGTCCCCAGAGATAAATACATTTAGAAAGACTTTCTCTCTTTTTTGGAGTTTGACATGGAAAGCAGAGGCATAAGACTTGCCTAAGAGGGTAGCATGACTGTTGATAGAGTCATCCTAACTGTAAATGGTCATGGTGACATTTTTTAGTGTAACACAATGGGAACCATGAGATTGACAACGTTGGCAAGGCATTTGGTGGCCATCTGCTGACTGTGCGACTTTACTAGGAAAAACCAAAATGTATCCCAAGTCAAGTTTTTCACTTTGCCGACTTTTTCTTCTCTGCTGGCCAGATCCTGTTTCCATTGATCTTCTAGCGGTTTTTCTTTCAAGAGCTTTCCTGGAGAGCAATCGGAGATCAAGTTAGCTAAATATAATCTGTCATTTACCAACTCAATCACATTGTTCATAGTAGCCCTAGCTCTTGAAGTAGCTCTTTTGACCTTTATTAATTGTGATTCACACTCTAAAAACAAGATTTCTTTGTGCAATTCTTGGATTTTCGGTAGATTAGCAGCCATGCCTTCTTCTGAACCTTGCCAAGAGAGAAGTTTTGTGACCTTGTCATCTGCGTTTTCAAACTCTAGCCTGGTGTCAACTGCTGTTATAGACATATTTGGAAACTGCAACCCCAATCACATATGTCCATAAACCAAGATCTTCTAAAACCCTAAAAGTGTTGTTTCATACCCTAAAGGATCAAGGTCAACTGATTACATCATTTCCCAGAAGTTCTCCCTAAAACAAATGCTTAGAACTGGTCAAAACTGGACCATACAGACTGCTCCATGTTGAGGGTGCGATGCATCTCACATACTACACACAAAGGGTGCAATGCATACTGAAAAGCCCTTTTGTAGGGTACGATGAGCGAGAGCAGACAAATGGCAGAGGCAGTTTTCTAGGTGGAAACTCAGAGAATCTTCTAGAAACTGCTCATATGACACTTGCCTCTCTGAATTCACCCAGGGATGAGTAAGAGATCATGAAATCTCCAAGTGGAACTAAGAACTATTAGTGAAATGACACTAATCAAAATCCCAGAAGCTGACTCACTCCCCTGCAAATATCTATATATGGATCCCTCATCCTAGAGATCCAGAGGCTGGAATTTTGTAATTTGTAACAAAGTGTTGTTGGTTTCTCTTTGAGACATTGTATTGTTGGGTGATCTTGCTTTTCATGAGGTGAAGAGGGCTTTCATGCTGGGAGGATGATGCTGGATTAGATAGCTAGGTTGTAATCCTCTTTTCTACTACTTCTATCAATAAAGCTATTTGAGTTTTCCTCCATATACTTGTATATTTATGAAACTTGTATTTGTGTATGCATTTGTATGGTTAATGTACATCTGATTCTACATTGTTTATGGTTACAGATCTCTATGCTTTGATGGTATTTTTCTGCTTTGACTCTATAGGTGTTCTTTGCAGCAGGACAAGTGAGAAAAAAGTGGTGAATCTCTATCAAAGGAGACAGGAAACAAGCAAGGAGCCAAGAAAAAGACTGAGTTTGGTACTCTCTGCTTCTCTCTCATCTATCTCTCATAAAGGAAAACACAAGTTACTTTGAATTGTTTGTTTCTAAGATAGCTACCCATCTTAGTGGGACTAGCATCTCTAAATGGACACTAGTTTTCCCGGAAACAACTGCCTATTCAATGAGTGATGTAGTGATGGTGCACAATGGGTCAACCAATGATATTTTATGGCAAAGAATATTTAGTCGCCGAGATAAGGCTTTGGTCATTCCAGGGCTTCTGTCTTGAATTCACCAACTTTCGGATAACCCTTGAATTTCTCTACCTGTAATTGCAGTTGTGCAATTTTTTCTTCTTTAGCCTTCTTTTCATGTTGAATTGCCGATTGAAGCTTGTTGAGTTTTTGAGACAATTTTTTTTGTTTATATAGAGCCTGTTGATCAATCTTTTGTTTCTCCAGATTTTGTTGTTCTTTTAGTTGCTCATTTTGCTGCTTTTTCTCTGCTAGCTATTTCTCAAGCTGTCCGATATTCTGCTATTCCAATGTCGTTTGCACTTCAAGTTGGGTTATCCTTAGCTCCTTTTCCTTGATTAGTTGGTTAACTTTGGAAGACTTTTCCATTGTAGTGACTGTATAGGCACCTGCATATTGAGACAACTTAGTTAAATCCTCAGAAGGGTTGACTTCTAAGTCTTTCCATACCACATTCATCAGTTCAGCTTGAGGAGTTGAGAATGTTCCCTAGTCAATTTTCCTCCTTTTCCTTTGTCTTTTGACCACAACCCTATGCTTTGGACTGTAAAATACATCCAGGGGTGGTATTTCCTCTACCTTCAATACAATCTCTTCTAAAGGATTCTCTGGAATTATTTCAATGTCCTGCTAAGTGTTCACTGTGCTGACTGCCCCTTCAATTGTAGTACTAGTAACAATAGGCTCCTATGTTGCGGGCAATTCTAGTGTAACAATGTTTTGGGAGTCATTCTGGTTCTTGATCATTTGATCAAACTGCTCCCATTCCGTGATTAAGCTAGAAATATGCACATCGGTATCTAGGAGCTCGCTGGTCTTTTCATTTGTCTACTCCTTTTTGGGACTCTTCTCCTTTTCAAGACTCTTCTCCTTTTCAAGACTCTTCTACTTTTTAGGACTCTTCTCCTTTTCATGACTCTTCTCCTTTTCAGGACTCTTCTTAGTAGTTTGTTCCTCACTGTCGCATTCTTGCTGCACCAGAGTGGTAGTGGCCAATAAATCCAGAGGTAGTGTTTGTAACCTCTGTCTCCAGAACTGCATAAACTTATCTATCCCCTCTACTCCCAATTTGATCTTTGCTAGATATTTTACTTGTGAAAATAACTCAGCCGAAGTGAACAAGTCATCATATTCATCTTTCTTATGTTCAAGTTTGGCAAGTTTCGCTTGAGTGGTAAAGTTGTAAGCCACTGATTTTGGATCATACTGTCTCTTAGGGATGAGTGCTAGCTTTTTTATCTTCTCTGCTTCTTTCTCTGCATGTTTGAAATCATGTAGTGAGTAAGTACCATAGAGGAGGGGAAATGAAGGCCACATTTGTTTCTTGGACTTATTGAGGTTCCTGGACATTCCTGTTTCTGTTATCTGGTAAGCTATTTCTCTAGCTAATAGCTTATTAGGAATGTACAAGGGGAGAACATGTGGATCTGTGGTGTTGCCAAAAATTTTGACATAGGTGAAATTTTCTTCACCGAACCAACTGCTGATTAATGTTAAGTCAATGCTGGCCTCATCAGATAACCGCAGAGTAGGTTTGTTGAATATGGCCTGATGAACGGGTAAAACAAAACCATGGAAAATTCTATATATATGATATTTGTGATGGGCCTTCCACAAATACTTATGATAAATGTGAATAGGAGTTGGGTCTTGAGGAGTCCATTTCCAACCTAGAATGGAGTAGTCAGAATTGAAGTAGATGGTATCCATGATGTAGGCATTCATATAAAATGGGGGTATTATCCGGGTAGTTACATACCTATTTCTTCTATAATCAATAATTTGGTTGGCCATTTTTTCTGATAAAATGGTCACCCAATCCATGATATAAGAGTTAATTGTTGCTTCCATTAAAGGCACCATTTCTATAGAAAACCTAGCTGACTTAGAGACTCTAAAGAGTCTACATATCATAGCACCAACATAGCAATAGGGAGATGCTAAGGAGTCGATGGAGTACATACCAAAGGATTCATGCTTATGCTTGTTTGGGAAATGTCTCCATTGCTTGATAGGGTCTGACTCTACATCGTTCTCCTTGGCGAAAG
The DNA here is from genome assembly GCA_031772625.1 of Pinus tabuliformis. Lineage (NCBI taxonomy): Eukaryota > Viridiplantae > Streptophyta > Pinopsida > Pinales > Pinaceae > Pinus > Pinus tabuliformis. Next base: position 306,185,817 of record CM062811.1, read on the forward strand.
CTTCTAAAAATGCTTTGTTGTAATGTTTCTGGGGGTCTGGCAAATGATACATCTTCTTGACATCTTCTACCCTGAATGACCCGAACATCCTTCCATCAGCTATATAGAATGCTCTGTCGGTTATGTTGATACTCTCTATTACCCATCTCACTAGGTCATTGTATGGTAACACTTTCGCACGGGCTGCTATTCTGTGGAGGAAGGAGCTGGCTAAATCATAAAGAGTATTTTCTGATTTATCAGTTGAATCAGCCGTTCCTCCTTCTTCTTCAATTTCGCTTGGATCCTCAGCTTTGAGTAGATTATATATTCTCTCCCATGAAGTCTTGCCAAGGCCTGAATAGGTAGTATCAGCTATCAATACCAACTTTGTTGGTTCATCTTTTGTTATGATGGGGACCTTTGCTTTCCAAGCTCTCTTAGACATTTTTTCTGGACTGATGATTTCAGATTCACTCTGCAAAATGAAACAGAAGGACGTAACATTGGAAAAACTTGTTCAAAGCTAATACACAACGCACAGGACTAACATCAATTAAGTGTAATAGAAGTTTTGGATCTATGATATATTAAGCCACTACAGATGAAATCCTTGAAGGACTCAACCATAACTACTTCTTAATGATTTCCCTGTAACTTCCAACATGAAACTTTAATGCCATGATGATATGTCACATCGTAAATTTATATCGGTCCTTTTTAGAATGGGTATCGTGACGTCCCAATCGACGATTAGCAATAATCGCATATCACAGATCCGGTGTTACAAGTGCCATGCTTAAATGGTTCCTTTGCATAGTTGTGATTGCGATCAGTGGTGAGCTGGCATGGGGAGGCGACATGCTTTAAATTGATAAATCATTTAAATTTTCTTTATAGTTGACTTATAACTTTAAACTGCATATGTTCGTAATATTTCATGTTTTGCCTTAATCGAAAGTGCATTATACGATAATGAAATCGCATCGGAAGATTTCAAAGGAGCTTTTCGGGATGTGTATTATGATTTTCACGATGCGCGATCGGCTCATCGCATCGAAGGTTTTCTATGGAAGACTTGGGACAATTTCTTGATGAGTAGCAATATGCGATTTCTGATAGAGTTATCGCATTGGCGAATATCAATGGAACACTTTAAGTCCACTATTGATATAAAGGATGTGTGCGATGCGACATATTCCCTTTATAATTTTTTTTCTTCGATAAAGCTTTATGATAAGGTTTTATTATAATTCAAATCGGATTGGACCTTATCAAGAGGACTTTCATGGGTTTGATAGATTTGCAAATTGCGATTGCGATTTAACCTACCCTAAAAGAAAATTTTTATATAACCTATTATAAAAATTTATTTTTAAACGTTTTACTGATTTTATTTATATTCTAAAGGGTACCCATTTCTTATTAAAGTATTTTATGAAAAATTTTGAAATGGGGAGGGTTGTTGTATAGCACAACAGTCAGCGATTCACTGGGAGAAACAATTATCTCTGAAAAATAATGTAATATCTAAAACTTTCTTAGTTTGGAAACAATTGAGGATAAAGAAAACCATCTAAGAATAGCTAGACAAAAATTAATTGTGAATAAAATAACAATTTTTTGCAATTTCTTTTACAATCCCTTAAAAACAAAAACATTAACATTTTTGGTTTCTTAAAGCTTTGATTGGTTGATAAATATAAAGTAGGGGGCTCCTCCAACTTAGCTTTTAAATTTACTCTTTTGTCACAGGTAGTGCCTTTGCTGCCAGCAAACATCTATAGTCTTGACAGGGTTACCTTTTTCCCATTAGTCATTCATTGTCCCATCCATCTAAGAGTATAACTTTTGAAAGATAAATCCATAAAGATATGTTTACATGTATATTTTTTTATTTTATATTCTTTTAATTTTTTATGATAAAAAGCTATTGTCCTGGTTTTCGAGCTAGCTAATGACAATGCCATTCAATTGTTATAATTGAACTGAACAAGCTGGCTTGTGATGAGACCCCTTGTCTTATGATTATAAGCCATTACCCTATTTTGATATGCAGTATTGGTAATGTCAGTTTAATTAGTTCCCTATGATCATGGTAAGAGGGCTCATGATAAGACCTATTATCTTTTATATCAGACATATTTTAGAATTACACTCTGAAAAATCATAAACTTAGTGGATGGGGTGAATGAATTTCTCCTTAAGAGTTTATGGATGAAAATTTTAGAGTTATGGATGCTAAGCTTGGAGGATTCTTTACTTTTTATGAATAACCTTTCTTAACTTTATAAAACTTAGAATGATTTACAGTATTTTCAAGGTTTTGGAAGACTTTACAAACTTTAAAGAAGTTCTTAGAGTTTCATGTTTTATTCAACTTTTCAAAACTGTAATCATATCCTTAAAAGTTTCCACCTATTGAAATCAAGTATTCACAATATTCTCTCAAAGAGCTTTTCAGTAGTAAAAGGCCAATGGAAGACTATTTACAACATTATTTTCTAAAACAAACAAACTTGCATAAAGAATATATACAAGCAAGAAGGGGTTACATCCTTAAGAAAATAATTTCTTTAAGATAAGCCCATTCACAGGAAGAGAATCTCTCTTTCCTGTTAAATCTTGCAGTATGAACGTTGATGAGCCTACCTTTTCAATGATTTGAAATGGTGCAAGCCACATGTTTGTTGGAAATAATACTGAAAGCGGGGGGGTGAATCAGTATTAGCAAATCACTAACTTTTTCATTTCCATACTTAGATTCATATACGCTACTTTAGTTAAGGGAACCCGCGTGTACACGTAACTGTGTTTAATGCAACTAGCGTATATCCAGTAAACTTATGATTCAGTTAATCCATTATATGTTGATCTTTGATCAGTGCATCAGAATTTCATTAACCATATGAACAGTAAATAGGTGCAGTAAAATAGAACAGATCATCACACACAAGAAGCACACATGAACACCATGATATAAGGTGGAAACCCAATGCGGGGCAAAAACCACCTGCTGCTATTTTCTTTAAGATAAGAAAAACCTATTTCCAATCTTTTACTGGCGCAAAATCATACCAGTATGTAGGCACCCACCTACAAAAGGATACAATGTTCTCTCGTTCTCCAGCTTCTACTGGAAGGGAGCTACAACCCCCTGGCTCTTGTACTAGTTGATCCATTTACTAGTACGTAGGTGTCGACCTACTGAAGGCTACGACCTTCTTGTTTCATCACAACACCATAATATGAAGGCCACGTTTCATCCAATTTTCATACTGGACCCATCAACAACATTGAAGCTCAAAATCAATCACCACTGCAATACAACTATTGCATCAACCAATCACCCAACACTGAATCACTGAAACCCTGTCATCAAAACATAGTCACCAGAACATAGAGCAGAACCCAGAACTCTGCAACAACAACTAGATCCAATCTACAACTTCAAATATCATACTTCAAATAGTATACGCGACTCTGATGAGCCGAACCTACGTGTATACATGCTTTTACCAAAGCGAACCCGCGTACACATCTGCAAATATTAACTCAGAACTTTGCAACTATACTAGACATCAGTCATACCTAGATCATAACATTTATACAATAAAACATGCGTCAATAATTCAGATCTAGTCTATCCATGATCAAACCACATAATGATAATACATTCCAAGCCTTATGATCCCGATCCATCATCCATCATCAACCGCATAGTTGCATCCTTGGTTCAGATCAAGCAAACCATCACAAACCCATAACCAGCATACTAGATCTCACACTTCATCAGATATTCAAATCTTGCACACTTGCCCTTTGGCCTAATGATCTTCTTCTCTTTATATAGGTTTAGGCCTCTCTCAATACCATGGTCCAAAACCACGTAGGACTAATACCTTGGACCCAATACCTGGGGTCAATACCTCGGACCAAATACCACGTACCAAAACATAGTTTTCTAACATGTACGCGCCTTTCCTTCTGTGAAAGTTTGTGTGTACATTATACACGCCTTTGTATATAGTGAACCTGCATGTATACACTACTTGGTATATAGTGGACCTGCATATACACATGGCTTGGTATATAGTGAAGCTGCACATACCTTTCTTTCTTCATTCTGTGAGTCTGAACTATGATCTGTCATCTGAGTGAGTTGCCATCAAGGACAACACTTGAGTCATACCTATATCATAATGCCAACAATCTTCCCCTTTGGACTTGATGGCAACAACCACACCAAGTCACTCTCCCCCTTTGACATCAAGGGCAAAGGACAGACCAAGATATTTTCTCCGTTGATATACATTCTGCTGTCCATACTCTCCCTGAGTACATGCTGAAATCTCTGATTGAGCTCTCCCTTTGTATATGCTGAGATGTACCAATCCGTCCATGCTCCCCCTGATCACATGTTGAATTCTTTGATCAAACTACCCCTTTGTACATGTTCCCCCTGAGCACATGCAGAGTCTGCAAAAATATTTTTCGAAAGGATAACATGACTCTTCAACTCAACTAAGTGAGTATGACCTTCCTATCACCAATGACTCATACATACATCAATCTCCCAACCAAGTGGGGATACACCATTTTGACTCAGACTCATCTACCCAACCAAGTGGGGATATACCAAATGTTTATACATGACTGAAATAGACATTATTACATCATCCTTCCCATGCAAAGTGGGGTTTACAAATTAGGTATTTTCATGACCTTTACATCAAATGATATACATGAATTTTATAACAATGACAGCGATCTAAACAAGACCATGATAGTATTCAGCAACTCTCATACACCATATATGATCTGCACCATAAGCATATGTCACCAGCTTCCAGACTTGTAACCTGCAATACCATTCTCTTGGCCAACCAACAGTAAGTAGAAAGATGTATCATTTAGCCACATAAGCATCATCACCAAATACTTCTAACCATAATGCCAACCATGCATTATTTGAAGCATATGCTCCCCCTAAACTTATGCCAACCAACACATACCATGACCGAACCATATCAGACTCCTTTTCCTGAGTCTGTCCCACTTATTTTCCTCAAACAAACATATACGCGACTATTCAGCTTCGAACTCATGTATATACATGACTTGTCTTCATGAAACCTGCGTATGAGATTTAGAACACTGAAATTTCACACTTTCAGCCCCCTCTCAGTCTTTCATGTCTGTATACTCTGCTATGGCACATCTTTCTGATTGTACCTCCTTCTTCTTCCATATCTTCGACTGTGATGATGTTTTCTCCTTTTGTGATGGTGCCAAAATCTTCTCCTACATTCCTTTGCTATATGTTCAAGCTTGTTACATGCATAACATCTTACATGTTTCATATTCCTTCTATAGTAGTCAATGGCTTTGTGACCAAACATATTGAAAGCAAAACAATATCCCTTAAAGTACCTGGAAGGTGATGCTCTTTTTGTGTGATGGTCTTGAACCATTCTACTTCTGCATTCACTGTAACATGTCCAAGATTATGACATACATAATCTTGTTGCAACATGTCCAAGATTAGGCCAAAGGGCAAGTGTGCAAGATTTGAATACGTGATGAAGTGTGAGATCTAGTATGCTCATTATAGGTTTGTGATGCTTTTCTTGATCTGAACCAAGGATGCACCTATGTGGTTGATGATGGATGATGGATCGGGATCATAAGGCTTGGAATGTATTATCATTATGTGGTTTTATCATGGATAGACTAGATCTGAATTATTGACGCATGTTTTATGGTATAAATTTATGGTCTGGGTATGACTGATGTCTGGTATAGCTGCAAAGTTCTGAGTTTATATTTGCAGATGTGTACATGGGCTTGCTTTGGTAAAAACGTGGATACACGCAGGTTCAACTCATCAGAGTCGCATATACTATTTGAAGTATGATATTTGAAGTTTCAGATTAGATCTAGTTTATTGTTGCAGAGTTCTGGGTTCTGCTCTTGCTGTAATGAACCCGCGTATAGATCTGTAAAAGATGATTTAACCTTTACAACTATTCAGACATCAGTTGTACCCAGATCATTAGATTTACAGATTATGACATGCGTCAATTATTCAGATAAAAGATCAAAACCACATAAAGATACTTTCTTTCAAGCTTTAAGATCCTGACCCATCAATAAAACTTATCCTTCTTCAAGCGCCTAGGTTCTTCTTGATTTAGATCCAGCTATGCACTATAACCATATGACCAGCATACTAGATATCACACTTCATCAGATATTCAAATCTTGCACACTTGCACTTTGGCCTAATGATCTTCTTCTCCTTATATAGGTTTAGGCCTCTCTCAATACCATGGTCCAAAACCACGTAGGACCAATACCTTGGACCCAATACCTGGGGTCAATACCTTGGACCAAATACCAAAATACCATGGACCAAAACTTAGTTTTCTGACATGTACGTGCCTTTCCTTCTGTGAAAGTGCGTGTGTACATTATACGCGCCTTTGTATATAGTGAACCTGCGTGTATACACTACTTGGTATATAGTGAACCTACATATATACATGACTTGGTATATAGTGAACCTACGTATACATTTCTTTCTTCATTCTATGAGTCTGAATTGTGATTTGTCATCTGAGTGAGTTGACATCAAGGACAACACTTGAGTCATACCTGTATCATAATGCCAACAATCTTTTGAAATTTGGTATGTTTACCTTTGTCTTCATGTGCTTTGTCCCATTTCAACACGAGATCACCAATTTGTAATGTTTTTGAGCTAGTAGAACTTGCATCAAAATAAGATATAATGACTTGTTGTGTTTAGCATGAATGATTTTGGCCTTTTCTATTTCTTCATCTAATTTGAGGATTTGATCAAATCTTATTGAATAGAGGAAGAATGATTTTCTTCAATAAATAGTACTAGGGCTAGAGATGGGAGTGCTAAGTTTGAAGGTATCACAGCTTATTTCCCATACACTAAGTTAAAAGGAGAAATACTTATTGAGGCCTTCTGAGTTATGCGATCTGCCCATAATGCAAATATTAAAGATTTATGCCAATTATTTTAATTTTAATCAACAATTCTTTTGATAATCTTAATGAGATTCTTATTAGTTGACTCTGCCAAACCATTACCTTGAGGATAGTAATTTGCAAATTTTTTCAATTGAAAGCCTCTCTTAAGAGCAAATTCAACTATACTACTCCCAGAAAAATAAGATGCATTATAAAAAATAAGAGCATTAGGTACACCAAACCCTGGTAATGATGAATTGATCAATAAATTCAATGATTGCATCAGAATTGGCTACCTTTAATGGAATTTCTTCTACCCACTTTGTGAATAGTCCATGGCTATAACGATGTACCTGTGTTACTTGGAAGAATGTGGAACAATCTCTCTATGATATTAAGCCCCATTTTTCAAATGGTTGCTCAATAAATTACTGGTTGTAAAGGAAAGGCTGGTTTCCTTTGTCTCCCATAGCAATTTGGCATATCTTACATTTCCTTACATAATCATGGGCATCTTTAAACAAAGTGGGCCAATAATATCCAACATGTATGATTTGTGAGCATGTATGATTTTGTAAATGAAATTAGGGGGAGCATATCCATTTTTCAAGTAAAATATCATATCGTATATCGAGATTCAGAATTTATGATGCTTATCTCGTTCACTTGAAGAGTCTTATCTGAATCTTCATGTTCTAGAATATTTAGAAGCTCTGTTAATAACCTACAAAAACCTTGCCCTCTCACCAATTTTCGTTGGTTTTAATATCAGTATCATTTACTATTTGTAAAGTTGTTACCAATTAGCTCTTTTTTTCTCCTACTTCCCTTTGCACTAGCAATTGCTTCACTGCGGAGAATGGGACTACTACTTTTGTGTGTGTTTTTAGGAGAAATGGTTCTAAGTGTTTGATAGATTTAAACACAGCAAAAGCTTATGTTTTTACTTCTGAATAGTTGAGCTCAGCACCCTGCAAATTGGAACTAAAGAAATATTATAGGTGCTTTACTTGCTAATCATTGATTTGTGTTAAAAAACAACATCAGATTTTTCAGTGGCCAAAGTATACCAAATAAAATTGATTAGAAAAATTGGGATTATTCAATGCAGGAGTATTAATATTTTCCTGTTTGATTGAGTCAAGGATTCTTTTTCATTATGTCCCATTTGAAAAACTGAAATTTTTCTTAATCATAGTTTGTAAAGGTAAGGACTATATGAGAAAAATCAGGAACAAATATTTTTACAAAATTTGTCTGTCCCGAAAATGATTGGATTGATTTCTTTTTATGTGGCACAAAGGAATATCAGAAATCTCTTTTCTCCTTTCAGGATCAATATATATGCCATTTTGGATACAATAAACCCTAAGAATTTGCCTTCATTTAGACGCAAAGAATGATTTCTTGGATATAGAGAAATCCCTTACCTTTTATATCGCTCAAAGATCTGTTTTAAATCATGTAGATGATTGTCCCTTTTCTTGGAAACGACAGTTATGTATCTAAGTAAAACAAACAACTAACCTATTTATCAAACCTTTGAAGGCT